>OV656872.1:60225814-60307175 GCA_927399465.1 Sarcophaga caerulescens | reverse complement strand
AGTCTCCTTTAAAAAAGTACTTCTAACATTTCAAGAATTATTTAAACCGTCAGTTTTAAGACTGCTTCACTTCTTAGACCTTATATACTTAATCGGAAATTTCCTATGATAGTGTGATATTAGAATAATCCGATTTACTTAAATTGTTAAGAGGCATGTTTACGTTAAAAAAGTGGGCGTAAGTGGTACCATGCTAAGGAATATATTGTAGAGATTAGCGATCCAGTGATTTTTGAAGAACGTTGTTCTCAGTGAACGTGATTTGTTAATCACTGTTCTTTAAAACAGTGATTGTGATCACAGTATTCCAATAATACAATAATGACAATAACGTATTTTATTAAGTCGTAAGAAAGAGACAACTAGATACATACTACGAAAAGACTACTAAACAAAATCAAAGTGGTGTCACCAATGTTATTATTTTTAATGTAATTTTTTTTTTTATATGAAGTTTGACAATTAAGTTTCACAGAAAGTTCATGTATAAAAGACAAAAGTAAATAATCAAAACAAAATGAAATAAATTTGAGTATGTAACAATTTTG
Source organism: Sarcophaga caerulescens (assembly GCA_927399465.1). NCBI lineage: Eukaryota > Metazoa > Arthropoda > Insecta > Diptera > Sarcophagidae > Sarcophaga > Sarcophaga caerulescens. Next base: position 60,306,627 of record OV656872.1, on the reverse strand, counting down.
AAAGAACGACATTATTAGTACCTGTTATTTGGCAATTTCAATCACTGTAGTTACCAGTGAATTATCAATCACCGTGATTAAATCACAGGTTTGAAAATATCGCTCATCTCTAATATATTGTTACGCAAGAACAATCGAAATGACCTAATATCGTTTCACATAAAAACAATAAACAAAAGCTACTAGCTACACGAACACATATGTACATCGAACCATACATAAAGCAACAATAACATCAGTATGAGTATGAGAGAGATGGATAACGCAAACTCAACATAAGCGAACGCAACAAGAGGCAATGTGTACACAATACACACTAACAAATGCATCGAACATTTTCCAAATAAACCAACAACAGCAAGCATGAGAGCAAAAGGGATGGACAAGTAAGCATACGCAACAACAAACAATGTAGTCGCCATGAAGTTTTCGAGAATGCGAAACCGCGAACGTTCTTCTTCAAGAACGTTTGATGTACTGTTCGAGTTGGACTATAAAAGGGCAAGACAAAGCAGACGACGAGTCAGTTGTAATTGAGTCAGTCTAGAGTGAAGTTGCGTGTGAACAAAATAGTTGTGTTTGAAGATATCGGTTGCAAGCAATAGTTGCGTGCGAATAATAGCGAAGAAGTAATTATTGTTGTATCGGTTAAGTGTGAACAGTGGCACAAAAGCGGTGTGAACAATAAAGAGAGAGTTTAACTGAAATAAAACACATATTTGTTTTTACTTGGTTTGCAATTAACGAACTCATATTTAAACGTTTTTAGAAAGGTAAAAACGTAACAATATTGTCAAGCGATTGAGGTGTGGATTTAAAAATACGTTGTCAATTAAAATTGGTAGGACGATAGGAAAGTATATGTGAACAACTTTTCAGCCAATTAGCTGTAATTGTAAAAATCCCACAAGGTAAATCATTGGTATGATAATATTCTTGTTTGGAAGCTATTTTCCTATTATGCTGTAAGGTCACAATAACGGCACCTAGAAAGCAACAGACTATTTTGTACGCATCCGAAATTTCGTGGAATATTATGCGATGCGTGTTCTAGCACGATAATGATGATAAATAAACTGGAAAGTACAACATTAATGTATTGTTACTCGGACAAAAACAAATTAGACAAAAATAAGTAAACAATACAAACAGACAACAACAAAATGTACACATCGAACGGTTCACAGAGATTACACAAAAAAATACCTAGGAATTTACGAAAAGGGAACAAAACAAAGATCAAAAATCCAACAATAACAATTCCATAGAAAGATCGTGAAGCTACCAAAAAATATAAAGGAGTAAACAGAGAGAAGAACAATGATGCCGCGTAGTAGTAAGTCCTGATGTCAATGATGAGATGTGAGTCTGTGATTAAAACCGAAAGCAAATTATAAGCACATAAAATAAAATTGATAGCGAAGTGTTATTCGTTTAAGTGTGTTGTTATTTAGAAAAATCAGAGATTTAAACAAATCAAGGATTTATACAGGATTTATTTAAATAAAGAAATCTTGTTGCAGCTAATCTATCAAATTAATTGTCACTTAGTTGTCTGTTTTGCTAAATCCCATGTGTTCACCGAATGCAGGCAGTTGACAACTGAACCTAATTTTCACCGAATAATCATCTTCAGCGATGGGCCCCATTTCTGGATGAATGTGTACGTGAATAAACAAGATTGATGAGTTTAGGGCGGTACTTGTCCACATTAGATCCAACAAAGTCCAATATATTCCTAAAAAGCCACTGTTTGCTGTGGATTTTTAGCTAGCGACGTCATCATATCTACATATTTGCTTTTCTATTAAATTTTCCTTAAATTTTCTTTCCCTAGTTTTCTAAAATATTCGCATTTTTGTTGTGCTTATGCTTATGTATTGATATTTAAATGTTACTTGGAGTTGCAGATATTGACAGTGCTTATACAGACAGCAAAAGAATAGTCAGCGAGAGCAACTAAGATGTACGAGTAACACACAGATGCTTTGTATGATGATTATCATTAACGCCGTTATAATCACAATGATAGTGATGATGACAATAATGTTACCAGTGATAACATTTATGGTTGTTTATGGTAAAAACAACAATGGCTTCAGTTTCCTACAAGAAAGAGAAGAAGGCAGTAATATCGTTACCTTAAGCCAAATATTTTTATTTTTTGGTTGGATACGAGTAACATATCTCTGTGTAGCATTTCTTGAAGAAGATCTTTTCAGGGATTTAAAGTGTAATAAATTTAATTAAAAATCTTGTTTGTTAGTATAAAAAATTATGGAATAAAGAAAAAAAAAAAAAAAAACACAAAAACAAGAAAAACATTCCACAAGGATGGGTAAGTATTTTAAGATTTGACACACAGACATACACCTAACTACCTTATAAACATTTGTTTTTATACTATACTATACTATATACCTACTATGTAAACGAATGTTAATCTAATCGCATTGCTTTCATCTGTGCTAATATTTACAACAAAAAATGGAAAAAAAAAATTAAGTGGAGATAAAAATTAAAATCTTGATTAATTCATTTCTTTTATTTTGAAGAAGAATTTTTGTTTTTCTATTCAAATATACAGTTGTTCTCATTCAATCAATTGAATACGTCACCACAATTTATTTAAATTTTTAATAAAACTTTTAGAATTCCTTCTCCGTATGTTTTATACACATATTAGTCGATATTGCTACATTATTTTATTGAAGCATAAACTGAGAAAAAGACACCTACAAGTCAGCAGTAATAAGTGTTGTGACAGTGAACGAAAGAAATTGTACACTTACCTCTTTGCAGAATGAAAATACCTTCAAAGGTAATGAATTCAAGTTTTCATAGGCGAATGTAGAATTTTACAACATGAAGTCTTCTCGACCAGATTATGTAGCGGGTATTGGTAATAACGTAATATTAGATAATTAGATTTTGATATAGGCTAACAAATGAAGCTGAGAAAATCATACGTGTACATCTTTCACCCAACATACGATTCAAAGCATGTTCGATTATATTGTTATGAAAATCGAAATGGTGTTATTAAAATGATAAACACAAGCTACAAAAACAAAACAATGGACTTGTTTACATGATCAACGAATAAACAAAAATATAGCGACAACATCAGTATAAAAAAAGGGATAAACAAGCAACAACAACACTGCAAGGACAAATGTAAACAAAATACACAAACAACAAAAAACGAAAACAACATGTTTACATTTATAGAGATTTTGCGAAGGCAGTCATTCTCCTTCAAGTGCATTCATCAGACTGCTTACCCAGCGATATAAAAGGCAAGGCAAAGCAGGCAACGAGATCAGATAGAATTCAGTCAGTCTTGTGTGAAGACGCGATGCGTGTGTAGAGAATTATTGTGGTTTGAAGATCTCCGTATTAAAGATCTAACGAACAATTGTTATTGTGTACGCGGAAGAGTGTAAAAGAAGAATAACAATTAAAACAATTGTTGTTGTTTAAATCCAGTCGTGAAAGGTGGCACACGGAATTGTGCGAACAATAAAGAATTGATTATAAACTAAACACAAATTTATTTTTATTTTATTTGCAATCTACGAACTCATATTTGTAACGTTTTAAAAGGGTAAAAACGTAACAATATTTAGTCTCGTTTGATACCGGAAGCTATATATAAAATTGGATTGATACTAGTTTTAAATTGTATTGTACCACATTATATTAGTGACCTCTGTACCTACGTGTTTACAGCATTCATATCAACGCAATAGCAAGAAATTATTGAAAGCATAACTAGCTAAACCAAGAAAGATTTCTTATGAATTTTTATGGTAAATAAGTTTTTAAAATGTATAACATTTTACTCCAGCAGTTTTTTCAAAAACTGCCTGATGTTTCATGAACATTTGTTCCCTTTAAACTCTGCTCCACAGTTTAAAGTCACCTCCGAACGACAGATGTTTTGAGAAACCTTTAATAGCAATTATATTTACTATTAGAGTTTTTGCCAAAAGACTGCTGAGAGAAAGTCGTTTAGGAAATATTTTTTCATATTTCGTTTTGCTGAAGTTTTCTGATCTGGTGTTTGAACCGTGGCCTCACGTTTAATAAGTCAACACACTACCAACAGGCTACTGCAACTGATGAAAGTTTTAGTTTGAGAAACTGAGTGTACTCGTACTACATATTAGACTACGTCCACTTGTACTTGTGTACATGCAACATTAATTCGATTATTACTCATACGCAGTGTTTTACTTGAAGCAGCTCTGTATTAAGATTTCGGACTTAAAACGTAGAATTTTGTATATTTTACTTATTTTTTATTTTATTGTTTCCTTTTTTATTCCAATACTTTTCTTAAAAAGTGCTCGATGTTTTTACTTCTGAACATTTTTATGCCATTAATATGAATACTTAATAATACAAAAATAATACAAACAAAAAATTGCGGTTTTTTAATGAAAAAAAAAATCGAAAGGGTTTTGTTGTGTTTTATTTCTATTTTAAAAAGGGTTAGATTTTATGATATAAAACTGTTTCTTTATTTTTCTTTTCTTTGTTTATTTGGTGCAAACGATTTTAGATAAGAGGTTTAAGGCAGAATTCTTAAATTGAAAATTTGTTAAAGTGACCATTACACGAAATTTTATTTTATTTAGATTTGATTAAGTTATCTTTTTGCAAAGTGTTTGTAACATACACAAACATATATAAATATAAGATCGTAAGGTTATCAGGTTAAAAAACCGCTTAAAAACAATTTATAAATAAATCGGTAATTTACCAAATTTGAATATTTATTTCAGGACAATGGATCCAGAAATGTTTTTAAAGTACATTAACCATAACAAATGCGACATTTCAAAAAATTCTACCATTTATTTTCTAGTTGACCTTGAAGTCTTTTGTCAAATTCGAGAAAACGCGAGTGTAAGAAAATTTATGAAGACGGCTGTTTATTCATACAATAAAAAAACACCCAAGAACATTAAAAAAGGAGAGAAAATATGCTCTGTTAATATTTTTCAAGTAAGAGATTTAATTGCAATACAACTACTTTAATATCAATTACAAGACCTATTATCTTATCTAAAATTAATTATGTCTTACCTTTTTTCGAGTATGTGCCTAAAACTGTATTGGGAAAGATTAAACGAATCAGAAATCCATCTATACGGTTATCTTTAGGAGCCTTCCACACGACCCCAATAAACAACATGCAACATTAATCTGGAGTTTTACCAATAGCAACATCAAGATTATTTAAATCCATACAGAACAATCCATCAATACAACAAATTTGTAAAAACATGAAAAATAGGAAAAAGAATTTAAGAATAAATTCAACGATTCGAAAAACTTTAGACATTTGTAGAACGCTACAACTACCCACACAATATTCGGTTTGTTTCGTTAATTTCATTAAAAATAACATTATAGATATAACTCTTGCAAACTTTTCTAAGGATATTACATCACCCTCTCAGTTTAAAGCATTATTTTGTGAGATGAAGGAACGTCTAAAACACTTTAATTTTATTTATACTGACGGGTCAAGAAATGATGATTGCGTAGGCTACAGTATTGTAAATGAACATGAAAATATAAAATCTTCAATTTAATCAGGCTATTCATCAATATTTGCCACAGAATTGATCGCAATTTTCGAAGCGATTAAATTTGTCAGGGTTAGTCATGGAAAATTTGCAATATGAGCAGATTCACTATCTTGCATAAAATCAATATTAAATATAAATAACAATGAATATTATGCTACACTTATTAGGAATGATTTAATGCAATCATGCCCATGAATTCGTCTAAGTTTAAGTTGGATCCATGGACATTGCGGCATTCCTAGGAATGATTTCGCTGACATTTCAGTGAAAAATACGCTGATCATGCCATTAATTACAACCCAAAATTTCAACAAAAAGGATATTATTATGTTTTTAAATAACTACTTCAATATAGAAGATGGAACCTCATTACCAACATCATCTTGTATAAGATCAACTGTCCCAATTTAACGATATTTGATTATATTAAAGACTGCCAAGATAAATTGTTTCGATTGGATCAAATAGGCTCAGATTGGATCATACCAGAATGTCACATGTTCACCTTATGAACCAATCCATTCAGAATGTATGTAACTATAGTATTACGCATTCCAATAACTTAGACCATATCATATCAAGCAAAAATTTTTCGACGACGTTTAGTTCTATTCCGAGACACTATTGAAGATCTCCAACCACTGAAATAGTAATCAATTTTGTCAAATAATATAGGGTGTTTTTATAAACGCTTCCTAAAAAGTCGCCGTAGTCTAGTAGGTAGTGTGTTGGCTTATTTGACGTAAAGGCAGGGTTCGAGCATCAGGTCAGACATCAAAACAAATACAAAAAGTATTTCTTCTGCGATTTCCTCTCAGCAGATTTCAGGAAAAAACTCTGAGAGTAAATAAAATTGCCATGAAAAGTTTCTCAAAAAAATCTGTCGTCCGGAGTCGACATTAAACTGTAGGTCCCGCCACTTATGTTTAAAATTAACACACACAACATAAGTGGTGTGAGAAACTAGGTCAATAATCCTGACTGAAGGGTTGTAATGACCAATTATGTATGTCCTAAATTTTAATAATATAAACTGTGTGTAGGATATCATCGAAATTGAATCAAGGCTTCTCTGGATGGAACGCATTCTGAACGTAAATTTTTCCAGAACTTTAACGCATCCATCAGGCTGAATTTCACCGATGGAATGGGTTATATTGATTTTGACTACGGCTGTGGTTTGTGGCTTATTTGGATGCAGTTGATGAGCAAAATAGTATGATCACGGTGGCCTTTACATGATATGATTATGTCAAATCGCTCTCGCAGTATCTACAACAATGATGTCCATTTCATAGCACAATTGTGCTGACTAAAAAACACACATATTCTTATTCTCTTTTGTTTAGTCGTCACTGAGCCAGCGACGAATTCACATGTGTAGCGGGTGTACGATTTTCTTTCAATATTTTTGTTTAGAGCACTGAAAGAAATAAATATGGCATGCGAAAAATATTTTGTCTATTATGTTATCTAATGTCTATTATGTTATAAAACATTTAAGGAAATTAGGGGATATGTTTTAAATATATGTTTTAGTGATAGGGAAAAAGAAGAATTATATTTAAAATATAAAATTATTTTTTTGGAAAAACTGAAGAATTGGTTATCTGATACGGAAACCAACGAAAAGACTTCAGATGATAAAAGTTTAAAAAAAGAGTTGTCAAGTCTTATAAGTTTAAATATTGTTAAACATGGTAGACCATTTTCTGATGAAATGTTTATTAAAAATATTTTATATAAATGTTTTAAAAAACTTAAGCACAATCTAAAGTTTATAGAGTCCCTTCCGTTATCTCGGAATAGCGTAGTTCGACGAACAGATTAACTAAGAATTTTTGTAATCCAAGCGGAGTTGATAATACTGCGTAGTGAATTCACCATTAATAAAATTAATATCACCGAATTTTGGCAAAATTTGGATGATTTATTATATCCAGAATTAAAAAAGAATTATCAAAAATGTTTATCATTTTTTCCCTCAACTTATCTATGTGAACAGATTTTTTCAGACTTAAAATTCATTGGTTCTAAACAACGTAATAAATTAAATTCCGCACACTTAAAAAAATATTCTTTTGCTACGAAACTGTCATAATAGCATTAATGTAGAAAATTTCATTAATGATATATAAAATAAATTTTAATTTATCATTTTGTCCGTGAATTTTTTTTTTAAGTATACACATTTTTTCTTTCAGTGCAGTTCTCTTTCTCTCACCAATACAACTACAGTTTTAGCTTTGGACATCACTGATCTACAATGTGAAATGAGTAGTGTGGCACGTCGTGTTCAGATAAAAACAAGTTCAGACCAAAGTCGACGTCGTTCTCAAAGAAATATAGTCAGATGAAACCGACAACTCAATATCCACGCAATAACACTGACTTTTTCGTGATGTAGTGGACGTTCTTAGATCCCATGTGGAAAAAAATGTACCCACGACAGCATGGTGCGTCAAGACTGCAAACCAAAATTTTGGAAAGATAATTTCATAAAATTCAAAAATAATGGTTGGCACTTTTAATGAAATTTTATACTCGTCCGTTTTAACTGTTTTAAGAAAAAAATTTTTCTTTCTTTTCACTTGGACCTAAGTGAAGCAGCTGTAGATTCTACCAAAGAATATGGATATAAAGAATGCGCATTATGTAGAAGTAAAATTTCTTATGGCGGGTTGTAACAGTACGACCAGCTCTCACCAAAATCTTTTTTAAAAATCATTTCTTGATGAGGGAGGGAAGACAGAAGAAAAATAAACACAAACAAAGAGCGTAACAAGGTGTTGCTCTCATCGTACGTATGTATATGTGTATGTACGATTTTTATTGTTTGACCAAAGACTATAAATATATAAAGATGTTGCACACAGTGTATTTAAAATTGACAAAATTTTGTGCTTCTTTATGATGAGGGGGGTAGATATAAGGGAAAGCTAAATCGTCGTTCTCACTCTCATATTAACTGAGAGAAAGAAAACAAAAAAGACTCAGTACACTTATTGTACTCAGAGAACTTATTATACTTAGAGAACGTATTGCTCTCTTTTCTAAGCAATTTATTCTCATATGCGTGTATACATGTGTGCATGTATGTATACATACATTGCTAAATAAAATAATAAACAAACTGAAAGATTTTTTATTTTCACAAAATGTATGTGCAAATAGCCTGTGGAAAACAAATATTACCGTTTGTTTTATTGTATGGTAAGAATATGTGTTTTATTGTTGTAGAAATGAAATTATATCGATTCGCACCGAATTATAATGTTATTTTTTAGACTATTCAATTATGTATGTATGTATGTAAGTTGTAATAAAACGAATGCTTTTTTTGTTTAGTAATTATTAAATTTATTTATCATTTTAATGGTTCAAAATTTTAACTTTTTCCATAGTGGATAATTTGAATTTATATGTTTCCCATGTAGAATGCTTCCGTTGTAAAACAACAATTAGTAAATTAAGCATCTCCATTCTGTGTTTATAACATTCGTTATTTTCATCAAACCAAAAGGAATAAATTGTATTTTTTGTGCAACTAACGCATCGGTCAACTACAAATGTTTTTATGTTTTTTATAGATTTATTTTCTAAAAAAAATTTTTCGAAGACTTATATGAATTTTGCAAACTTCAAAAAATAAATCAGATGGAGCGCACAAACTTCCAAAGTCGGAATCTTTTACATAATTTTTTGCATGAACGAACATTTCTGAAGGATATAACAAAATTTGCGCTGGTTTGATTATATCCACACGACATTTAACGCAAGATATTCGTTGAGCTATGTAACCAACAAAATATCGACTTGATGTTAATTCAATTGGCACATTGTTGGACGTAAAACAATCGGTGCCTTCATTAAAATATTCTTTATTTTCATCATATATATCTGCGACATCTATATCAGGGGTATGGGTACTTTCTGATATACATATTTCCAGTCCTATCAATATCTTCTAAAAATATGATTTATGATTTTAATTACATATTATATTTATTAAACGTTTTGTTTGAGCATGCACTACAATTTTTAAATTCACACTTTTTATAAAACAATTTTTCAGTTTTTCAGTTTCAAATGTCAACACAAAATGTGGATTTTTTATTTCGGTGCGAATCGATATAGTTTCATTTCTACAACAATAAAACACATATTCTTACCCTACAATAAAACAAACGGTAATATTTCTTTTCCACAGGCTATTTGCACATACATTTTGTGAAAACAAGATATCTTTCAGTTTGTTTATTATTTTATTTGGCAATGTACAAGCACACACGTATACACGCATATGAGAATAAATTGCTTAGAGAAGAGAACAATATGTTCTCTGAGTATAATAAGTTCTCTGAGTACAATAAGTGGCAGTAACCGTACTGCCATCGACAAATTTGGCACTGACAGTACGATGTACGGCAGTGCAACATCTTCATATATTTATAGTCTATGATCTCGCGATGAGAGCAAAGAATGAGAGCAACGCATTGTTACGCTCTTCGTTTCTGTTTCCTTCCTTCCTATCTTTCAACCCGCGTCATGAAATATTTTTGAAAAATATTCCAAAATATGTTAAAATGCACATTCTTTATACTTTATTTTCTTTGATTCTACCCATTACACCTAATCTTTAGAATTTAGTCAAAGCCAAAGATCAATAAAAATCAAAATATGCTTAGTACCACTTTAAAATTCTCGTATCTTTAATTTTTTAACAATATAACTGAAAGCACATCAAATTGCCTATTGGGAGTTTATTTTAAAACCAAGCATAATACATTATTTATGTTTTTTCTTTTTTGATTTTGTTGTTTTCTTTTATTCATTTTAAATTTTATTTGCTGTTTTTGTTATTTTGTTGTGGCTTTTGTGGCTGCTCTTGCTTTAACACTCTTGTAATAGAACTTTGATAGATGGCATGTGCCTCATTTTACGTTAATGTTAGTATTTTGCTTTCCTTCTCTTTCTCTTGGTCGTTAGCATTTTGTCTGTCTTTTCTTGTCAACCTTTTTTATTTCATTGTTATTTTTTATTATGTTTCGTTGGCTTTCTATTATAATTGTTGTTGTTTTTCATGTTTTTCAAATATAAGAAAATGATAAATTTGTTGTAATGAGTGTCTATTACACTTTTCATTGAAGTTCATGTCGTCGCGTGTTGATATTCAATTTCCTTTTGTTTTTACCTTCGCAGTTATTGGTGAAGTTTTAAATTGGTGAATGGATTTTTGTTTTAATTTGTTTTATTTCTAGAAGTTATAAAACAGTAAGTTAAGCAATAAATGTTCAACAATGTTGAAGATAATGAATTGGAAACTTTCTTAAAAAAATTATTGGTCACTTACTCGTCTATAATACTTCCACATAGTCCGCATAAGCTTTGAATATACATTGATACGATCACGTGATCAAATAGTGACGCCTAATAAATTTAAGAAGTCGTATGAAGGAATCATCACAGCCATCGTATTACTAAGGTACTAGTCAAATTAAAGGTATACCCTTGAACAGTACAAAACAAGTAAAGCTTTAGATCCGTATTTTTATTGTTTTTGCTTCTAGAAGCTTCGGCTAGAGACGGTAGCATTTTATGAATTATTGATGATTGATTATGTCAAGTATAAAGTGCATCTTATATTTATAAGGTCACTTCTTTTTTCCAAATATCTCTTAAAATATAACTTTAATCAATTAGGTTCCTTTTGAAGGTTATTTATGTACTTTTAGGAAATATAATTCTTTATGATATATTCCCTTTATATATTCCCCCACGCTTTTTATTTTATTTTAGTTTTTATTAAACGCAAGTCATCAAATTGGTGGTTTTCAGTGAAAACCTACTTAGATAGCATTCCTCACATATCTGGATTATTGGATTAAAATTTAAGGAATACACCGATTCTTTGAGTAATAACACGGTGCGACAGTGAAAATACATCCGAGTAACTACATAGTCTAAGTTATTCACAAGGATGAGTTGAACTCAAAAAATACTTTTTTATTTTTCTCAAACCTTCCAAACTTGTTTTATTTGACAAAAACTGTTTTTTTTATCTTTTCACACAAAATTATTGATTACCCAAATATTTTTCAACCTATTTTAAAAATCCAAAGTTTTTTAGACAAAGGAGAGATTAGCCTTTAAAACGGTATACATAAACGTTTTGTTCAAACTTATATGTTATGAGTTTTGATGCGATAAACTTGGAAAATATTATTTTTTTTTTATTTTTTTAAGTTTAGCTATTCTTAGTTGCAAAACCTAATTAAAAAATATAAAATAAGTGATGACTTTCCAAAAGTGCAGTATCTTGTGAAGAGATTAACACTTCGTTTGATCAAATCGGACAAAAATTGCCGCAGTTATTATTTAAAGAGAAGGAAGGATTGAGAAGGATTGAAATTACACACCCAGGACCGGATGGGAATCATCACTAGACCGATAGTTAAATTATGTCGCCTTCCATTCCTGAATGATGAAAATTCTAACTGAAATAAATTGTAAAGTACCTTCAAATTCTCAATACAATTCGCAGATTTTTTCGCAAACTACTAATATTTCCTAACTGACTCAATTTCTCACTACTTTCAGCTTAATCTCTCTACCTTCTCCAATATGTAACATTTCTCCCTTAGAACTAATCACAGGAAATAGTCGACAAACATCGATACTGCGAAAACTGTCTGGCTGAGTGCCACGACTTATGAGCCTGCACTTCATTGGATATGTGCAAAAAATGTGACAGGTTCCACCACACCTTGATTCATCCCACCCCTAGGAAGACCAAAAAAAAAAAAAATAAGAAAGAGCAAAGGAAACCGTCCACAGAAACGCCTCCACCTACCTTGTCCGTCAAATGCCAAAATAATTGCTGAAGCAATTAAATCATTAGCACAAGTACTATGCACCATACCTCCAGGCGAGAGGTCATCTCGAGTTTAACCCCAAGGCCGGCGCTATGTTCAAACTATGTTTGAACACAAAAATTATCTAATAAAACATCATCATATATATTATTTCTAAAGCACTTTTTTTTGTCGGTTGCAAATATCTCCCATACCACCGTATCAAATTTAATGAATGATATCTCATTTTAAAGCTTATATCTAATATATATATAATTATAACGAAAAATAATTAGAAATTGAAAAATTAATATTTTCATTGATAAAAATTATATTTTATATAGAACTGCATGATAATACTGTTGTCATTATGATTATATGTTTTTGTTCAAGTGTGGTAATACAGGGTCGCTTAATAGTTAAGCAGTTCTACATAATATAGTATGTATTAAAATCGATTCTGGCAATACCGCTATTTACTAATGCCGTTTATTACTAAGTCAGTTATATATAATATGCATATTAAGTTGTAAAAAGCTGTTTTGGCAATACTTTGCAATAGTTGTTAGATCAAGTGCGATAAACAGGGTCGCTTAATTGTAATGCTATTCCACATAATATATAAAGTTGTAAAAGCCATTTTGGTAATGTCGTTATTGTCATGGCATTGTTTGTTTTATGAAGTGTAGTAATACGGTGTCTTTTAATATATACATATATATAGTGTCGGCTGATATTTAACAGTTAAAAAGGTTGTTTGTATTAAGGATTCGTACGGGCAAAAAGTTAACGATGATCATGTCATTACCTCTAACATTGTATTCAAAGAAGTATTATAAAAGCATTTAAACATATGTATGTACTCGTATGTATGTAAATATGTATGATATATTACGATTTCTAATATTTTTATACTTTTAATAAAATTTCTATTAATTATTTTCATTTTATGTATGTACTCGTATGTATGTAAATATGTATGATATATTATGATTTCTAATATTTTTATACTTTTAATAAAATTTCTATTAATTATTTTCATTTTATGTTACAAAAATGACAACTAACGGTGCGAAATATTCGCACAGGTCATCTAGTTATCTTTTATTTGATAAATCTATGTTAATTAACATAGGTTGATTCCAAACATTTCCATTTACAAAGTTCCATAAACAAAAGGAATGTCTCCATCGTTTATCACTTCCATTTCCATTTATAACTTCCATAGACAAAGGGAATGTCTACATCGTTTACCGTTACGAATTATTTGAGGACGAATTAAGAAAAACATAAGTTTGATGTAAGATGAAATTGCACACCAACTTCACTTCTCATCTTGCAGTGGCATAAGCAACAATTAAATAACTCTACTAAACTAAACCCAATAATTGTTAATTTATATACAGCAACAAATAATTAATTTTACTAAGTCAAAGTGTGTGAATAGAAAAGAAACTAAAGAATAAAAGAAATCTATTTGTGAACTTTGTCTAAAACATATAAAAGAAACAAAAAAAATGTAAATTGTGCTTAAATTTATATAAAAAGAACAAAATCATTTGATGTGTATAAATATTATTTTATGAAAATTATATATTTAATGTAATTGAACTACTTACCACACTTACTCAACTCTTTACCTATATTGCTTTTACCTAAATTACCTAGATTAAATTGTACTTATTTGAAATATTATCTATGTCAAATTATACTTACCAAAATATCTGAATACTTAACAACACAAGTGTTAAATTAATTGAATTAAAATTACTTGAAATATATTTTGTCTAAACGTGAATTATACATAATAATTTTTTATTGAAACAACTATAACTACACCAAAAAGGAGAAAAGGTAAGAATCTCTCTCTCAATATCTCAAATTCCAGAAATTGAAATTAACTCTATTTCTTTCTTTCTTTCCCATATCACGCAACCCAATGATTATAAACGATCTTCCCAATATAATTAATTTTGCCAATATCTTGATGTATGCTGACGATGTCAAAGTTTTTCTCTCCTTTAATAATTTCATCGAGCATATGTATCTTCAAAATGATCTCAATAATTTCTTTTTGTGGTGCGAGTACAACATGATGGAGCTGAATACTAAAAAAAAAATGTAAATGTATGCGATTCTCAAGAAACAATTTTATCACGGTTAATTACTTGCTTGGAGGTCATCAATTGGAGAATGTTGACTCTTTTATTGATCTTGGGATCCTATTAGAAACAAAATTAAACTTTAATGATCATATCACTTTGACTGTAAATAAGGCAAGAAGCACTCTTGGCTTCATAAAACGTTGGGCAAAAGAATTTTCTGATCCCTATATTACGAAACAGCTATATGTATCACTTGTCAGACCAATTTTGGAGTATGGATCCATTGTATGGGATCCTCACTATGATGTTTACAGTGAACACATCGAATCTGTGCAGAAACAATTTCTTCTCTTCTGTTTGCGTGGCCTTGGATGGAATTATTCGGATATGCCTCCATATACTAGCAGACTGGCATTAATAAAACTGCCTACCCTTAAGTGACGTCGAACGATGTTAAATATATCCTTTATGTTTAATCTGATCAATGGTAATATTTGCTGTGAATTTCTGTTAAGATCGGTTAAATTCAATATTCCTTGTCGTAACTGCGGCTGTTATAATCTTATTTATATTCATTTCTGCAGAACTAATTATGCTGTTGCTGATCCATTAACTAGAATTTGCCGTCAATTTAATTATATGTCAGACTTTGTTGATTTTTCTTTAAATTCTTGCGTGATAAAACGGAATATTATTGTATTTCCCAATTCTTAACTTTTCCTATTTTTACTGTAATAATTATGTTATTTTTGAAGAAACTGTTTGTAATTGTATTTAATTTTATTTGCACCTATTTTTGTTATTAGTCAGTAAGAAATTTGTCCATTGACTTAATTAAATAAATAAATAAATAAATAAATAATTACTTGTAAGTAATTATAATCCACAGCGCCTAAAAATCTCCGTCATTAAAGGAGATTTAAAAAAGATTTAGAAACAAATAATCAACTCCAATTTGTTTTACTCTTCACAAGATAATGTATTTTCAGAATGTCATCACTTATTTCATATTTTTTAATTAAAGTTTGCTATTATGAACGGACAAACTTGAAAACATATGCAAAAAATTCGAATTTGTCAAGTTTACGTCATCAATTCCCATAGCATATCAAGTCATATAATATTTATATGTACATACATCGTTTTAAAAGCCCATCCCTCTATTTTGGGACATCGGTTCAGAAGTGTTTGTGTAATCAATAAATTTGTGCGTAAAGTCCAAAAAAACAGTTTTTGACAAATAATACAAGTTTGGAGGGTTCGAGAAAAATTAAAAAATTATTTTTGAGTTGTCTGAGTTCTGAACAACTTTGACTAGGTAGTTACTCGGGTGTATTTAATTTTTTGTATTTTGTCGCATAGTGTAAATATTGGAATATGCTACGTTGTTCTCTTTTATTTTAATTAAAATGCTTTAACACAATAAAAATAAAAGCGAAGGCTAAAATGTATGTTGTATGTTTCTAATATTTTAGCGTACTGTATATTTAACGAGTTCCATATTATACTAAATTGAACATGCCTAACTAAATTATTCTGATGTTGACTTATTATTTTTGAAAATTGAGCATGGAAAAGAGGTGGGGTGCTAGCGTTCGTGGCATTGCTATTTTTACAATTTCAATACAACAAAATTCAATTTCTTTTGTTCTATTGCAAGTGAGAATAATTGATTTGACTATTTTTAATATACAATTGAATACCATTTTTCAGGGAACATACATGTGTTGTGGCTTTGTTTGATGTAAATGCCTCTCATGTCCTGTAATTTATCGATATATCTAAAAATGAATGTATGTTTGTATGTACCTTATAGAATCGTAAATTATGCATTTGATCATGTTATGATCTTTAGCAAAGTTCTTGCGCATGAGCCTGGGAAGGTTTTTAGGTTGGTATGACCAATTTCCGACAGGTGGCGCCACTGAAAACTAATAAAAATGAATTAAATCGTTAACTGTGCATTCGATTATGTTATGATCTTCAGCAAAATTGTTGCGCATGAGCCGACGAAGGCTTATAAGTTGGTATGACCAATTTCCGACAGGTGGCGCCACTGATAATTACTATAAATGAATTAAATCGTAAACTGTGCATTTAATTATGTTATGACCTTTAGCAAAGTTGTTGCGCATGAGCCGGGGAAGGTTTCTAAGTTGGTATGACCAACTTCCGACAGGTGGAGCCACTGAAAATGACTAATAATGAATTAAATCGTAAACTGTGCATTTGATGATGTTATGATCTTTAGCAAAGTTATTGCGCATGAGCGGAGGAAGGCTGTATGACCAATTTCCGACAGGTGGCGCCACTGAGAATTACTATAAATGAATTAAATCGTAAACTGTGCATTTGATTATGTTATGGCCTTTAGCAAAGTTGTTGCGCATGAGACGGGGAAGGTTTCTAAGTTGGTATGACCAATTTCCGACAGGTGGAGCCACTGAGAATTACTAAAAATGAATTAAATCGTAATCTGTGCATTCCACAAGAACTCTAGATTATATATGTACATCAAGAAAAAGACTGTGATAAAATCCACATGACAAACCGAAACATTCCATCCATGCAAAAATGATAATATAATAAGACCCCTAAGACAGCTTGTTAAAAATTATGAAAATGAACCTTTAATCTCAAAAGGCAATATTATCTTTCTGTGTTCCTTCTACAGTTCTCTTACGGATTTCAATCTATAAAATCCGGATTACGGATTTCAGTTCGATCTGAAGGAGATTGATATCACTGGAATTTAGGGCATAGAGTGCGCAAATAATCTGGAATTTATGTTAAACTTTACTCACCATACAATAAAATGATTATCCTTAAAAATAAAAACAAGTTAACACGACAGCAACAAGTAAATTTACCTAAAACATTAGATCGTAAGCGCATAATATGCCGCAATGCGCAATTTTTTCCAGACATTAAATTCGGAATCACTAAATTGGATGAATAAAAGAATGAGCGAATGAAATACGAAAACTGAGTAAAACATTTACAGGAATTTTAAGTGCGAAATGAATAGCTGGCTTATATCCTGCTGAATATTTATCTGAATGTTTTCTTTGCCATACAAGCGTGTATGTCTCTTCTTGTGTATTTGTCTAGCTTTTCTCATGTGTCTTTCTCGACCTAACTGTGCTCTTGTAAAGGGTCCGCCAAATAAATTTGTTTTTTTTTTTTGAAAATGCTTTAAAAAAACTACTGAATATTTTCTCAAATTTCTTTTTTTATTTGAAAGTACAATCTTTCCGGTTAATAATGGAAAATAATTTCATTCAAATGGCTGCCTCGGCTGGCCTACACGATCAGTCCAATTTTTAAGCACATTGCTTGTTTACATACAAGCCAAGATCAAAATGAGCTTCATCTGAAAAGATGATTTTTTTTGCCAAAATCGGTATCTTCTGTAAGTCGATCGCAGGCCCACTTATCGAAGCGAAAACGCATTTGATGGTCAATTGGCTTCAACTCCTGAACCAATTGGACTTTGTATGGCGTCATACCAAGGTCTTTATGCAAAATTCGTCTCAATGATGTCTCCGAAATGTCTCATTGTTGAGAACGACAGTGAATTGACGTTGATGGCGCTTCACGCACACTTTCTGCCACAGCAGCAATATTCTCGGGTGTACGCTTTTGGCTTTTCACGCTTTGGTATATCGATGAGGATGCCAGTTTCTTTCACTTTTTTCACAAGATAACGAACATACGGAGCTGACGATGCTTCTCTTTTTCCAAAATCTGTACACAATTTTCGCACACATTCTGCAACATTACCATGATTTTCAAAGTAATATGTCGCAATATTTCCCAGCGTTGTTCAAGCGTATACATAACCATATTCGTTCAGCGGAAGGATAAAACTAATTATCTGTCAAATCAGACATGAGCTAAGTGTAACCATTCACGAAATAAGCACTAGTTGAAAAAAAAACGTTAGATGGCGGACCCGATATATCTTTTTAAGTATTTGTATACTTTTGTACATATTTATTGTATTTACTTTAAACATTTCGAAGAGTACAAAAAAATCCATAGTTTTAGTTTCGCTGAATGCATGTATACAATGCCATGGGTATGAGAGAATAAAACGGTTAAAGGACGTAGAAAAAATGGTAATACTAGTAAACGTAAGCAGACAAAACAAATAAAAGCTTACAAATATTTCAGTTCTCATGTTTTATTTTCTGCTATTCAGCAAAATATGTTTCACATCAAATATCCGACAAATATTTGCACACATTCTCAACTTAAGTAAGATGTGTTTGAGCATGATATTCCTGTGTTCTCTAGACTGTTTGTATCTATACCGATTCGCTTTTGCATGAAAGCCAGAGAAGAATGTTAGAAACATGAAATATTGCTTGAAGTCACACAAATGTAACCGTTAGTTTTTATACGTTTGATTTTCTGTATGGCAATGGCAAAGACAAGATATTGCACAAATACAAAAGCAAAAATATTCACTTTAAGTTTTCCCAGAGAACTAGATTTTATACTTTTTATAAATTAAAAAAGATATAATGTGAATAAATAACATCAAGAGTTGAGTATTTCTGTAAAAACTTCTAAAAATACACTCAGATATTTTCATTCTAATATATAACCCACAAGCTCCTGTGTAGTAAGCCAACTTACTTGGTATTGGGTAACTATCGGTAGATACCAATACAATTTCCATGTGCACGTAGTCTAGTACGGTTATTAGACCAGAGGCCACGGTTCAAACTCCAGGGCAGACATCAACCAACAAAACGAAATACGAAAAAATATTTCTCCGGCGGCTTCCTCTCCTCCGGCAAGAACTCTGTTACTCTGTTGTGCGCAACTTTCAGCACACAGAGTCTGCAGGAAATGTAAAAACACCTGCGCATGTTAGCTCCGTTCGTTCTGCGGAAAACATTTTTGTTGTTCGCAACACTGTGGCAGTTACCATGAGTGATGCTAGATTTCGTGAAATGAATAACAGACTTCTTGTGGGCAGATGTTGAGAATATGGACCTGGACAATATGTCATTCCAATAGGATGCAGCCACATGCCTTTTAGCCAACGAAACAATGGCTTTTCAGTCTAGAAGGTAATGTGTTGGCTTATTAGAGTGAGGCCTCGCTTTAAACCTCAGGATAGACATATCCAACAAAGAACGAAACATGAGAACATATTTCTTCAGCGACTTTCCGGCAAAAACTATAAAATTAAATAAACTTGCCAAGAAAAGTTCCTCTAACATCTGTCATTCCGAATCAACTTCAAACTGTAAGTCCCACCACTCACGTATAAAATTAATACACACAACATAAGTGGTGTGAGAAGCTAGGTCGTAATCCTGACTGAAGTGTTGTAACGACCAATTTTGCATGTGTGTGGATATGTACGTCAATAAGACAAAAACAATTCAAGGGCTAAAGAATGACATCATTCGACTACTAAACTTTAAGCATGTCTCAGAGTTATTAAAAATATAGGCCATCAGATAAAACTAATTATTGTTGGTAATAAAAAAGGATTATTTTCTATACATAAGCACTATCAAGCTAGTAATTTAATTCACCTGTTTAATAGAACAAATGTAATAAGAGGGGCAAACGCGTTAACCTTTAAAGAATGCATCTGCAGGGCTCATTAGCAATTCTCAGTGTCAGAAATTAATTTCTTATTCATAAAAGCTAATTACCGTGAGAAAGTAATTATCAATGCCTATAGCACAATGATTTATATATGTAACTGTACATAAAGAACAGTTATGTATTATAGTCAAACAAAATTATAAACTCGTCGAGAGAAGTAAACTATCACGGATAGAAAACTGATGACAATGAACATGAGAAACATATACGTGCAACAGTTTCAGAAGAAGTTTAGGCCAACGCGTCTTATAACTGGAATGTGTGGAGCGGATGTTTTAAGCGAGGACTACCGCATTACGTGGATTACTTGGTCCGTAATTGCA
The DNA here is from genome assembly GCA_927399465.1 of Sarcophaga caerulescens. Classification (NCBI taxonomy): domain Eukaryota; kingdom Metazoa; phylum Arthropoda; class Insecta; order Diptera; family Sarcophagidae; genus Sarcophaga; species Sarcophaga caerulescens. The sequence continues at coordinate 60,286,108 of OV656872.1, read as the reverse complement.
CTCATTAATGTGGCAATACTTCTAACATTTTACAGTATTTATTTGGCAATCTACGTAGATCATGATTTTGTGGAGGTATTGAAATGCCTATGTATGTTAGGCACGGGTGTTCAGGTAAAACATACCAAAATATAAAAGTTTTAAATTTATTAACCAGGATTCGATTTTTTTATAGGGTTATGCTAAATTAATTAACGGCATTGTGCAAAAAGAATATTTTCGCTTCTTTTACAAGGAGATTATAGACCTTTACACGACTTACGCGCAAAAGGACTTTATTTATCAAAAGCATCTGGGGGAAAGTATTTCGTTAGTTAGGAAATTAATAAACATTTTATGGGGTATACCCATTACGGTTTCAGTTGCAATAATAGGAGTTCCGGTTGCATACAATTTCATATACAATGAACGCATTTTTATAATGTCATTTTATCTGCCGGTTATCGATCGTAACACGGATTTCGGTTTCTATTTAACATTTGCCATGCATGTGGTGAGTGTAATATTTGGAACATTTGGCAATATGGTGAGTGATTGTTGGTGTTTTGTTTTCGCTGCCCATATACCGCTCATCAAAAATATTCTGAAATGCAAGTTTAATTGTTTGGATGAACCTTTGGAAATTAGTCCAAATGATGTTCACAAATCAAAACATCTTTTACTGGACATATTTAAGTGGCATCAAAAGTATATAATGTAAGTGGCTAGGATTGTTAGGATTGAATGTTTGAATAATTTTAAATTATTTGCCATTTTTTGTAGCTACTGTACGAATGTGAAAATTTTATTTTTTTGGGTGATTTTTGTTCAAGTGGCGACCACATTTCTAAGTATTGTTTGCACTACAGTTTGTATTTTCATGAAAGTATGGCCAGCAGCACCTGTCTACTTAATATATTCGTTTGTGATACTTTATTTCTTCTGTGCCTTGGGTAACATTGTTGAAAATTCGGTATACAATTGCCTTTAATTTACTCTATCCATTCTAATATCTCATATCATACATTTTTATTACAGAACGAAGAAGTTATGACAATTATTTATGATTCGAACTGGTACCAGTTGACAGTTTTGGAACAAAAAATGATTGTAATGATGTTAAGGGAAGCCCAACAGGCAGAAGGGATGTCTATTGGTGGTGTGGCTCCACTATCATTGAATACAGCTCTGCAATTGACCAAAACATTTTACACATTTTCTATGATGTTGCGAAATTTTTTGGATTAAACAACATCTTAAATTGTATAAAAGAAAAATATTTTAAAAACACTTCTAAGGCACGTTTTAAATAAATAGTTTGAATTATTCAAAAATCATTAAAATAAAGTACCGTACAGTTAAATACTTAGTTTCGTATGTGTTTTGAGCCATTAATTAATTTCACTTCATATGCTTTCTCTTTTACAATGCTTTTATACTCTTTATTGTTGACTATCAATAATTTGCCAAATAATTTATACATATAGTACATTTTACATGGATAACATAATTGGTCATTACAACTTTTTAGTCAGAATTACGACCTAGCTTCTCACACCACTTATGGTGTGTGTATTAATTTTTATACATGACCTGAGGGACTTATAGTTTAGAGTCGACTCCGAACGACAGATTTTTGAAAAACTTCTTCATGGGAATTTTATTTCCTCGCAGAGTTTTTGGCATAAATCTGCTGAGAGGAAGCCACCGAAGAAATATTTTTTCATATTTCGTTTCCATTTATGACCTGGGGTTTCAACCGTGGCCTCACGTTAAATAAGCCAACACAGTACGTACTAGACTACGGCGATTTATATGGAATAGAATCTAGTATTTCGTTCTCAAATCTGCAATATTTTTCAAAAGTATTCGTTTCCAGTTCGGTGACAATCTCTGTTCGTCAAATGATGCCAGGCACTGCGTTCTTTTAATTCCTTTAGAGTCTCTTAAGGTATAAACACATAGACGACAGACAACAGTTCGGCAGTTCGACAGACAATTCTGCCAACTGTTTTTTCTGTCGTATGCCAACTGCTTAAATTTTTTGAAAGCAGAACAGAAGTTACGATTGTCAATAATTTTCAAATTTGAATGTAAATATATTTTTCAGTGTTGACACTATCAAGTTTTTTGTTCGCAAAAATAAACTCACTTATCTTTAAATTTAAATACAACAAAGTCCATATGTGACATCTTCGTAATTTTTTATTATTATTATTATTAGTATTACTCTACTATTCACGGCTTCTTTGGGTCGAGTACATCCAAAATACTAAATTCTCTAAGACTCTGGCGCATACATAAGGCTAAATTTAAGTGGTGACATTAGGTTATGACGTTGAGGATCGCAGTAGTTTGTGGCTTATTTTTCATACATCAGCGATTTAACCCTTCTGCATCCCTTGGACATGTGCCCTTCCTATGATCGTTTGGGTCAATATGACTCAACGGTAAAATGTAAACAAAATTTCATATTTACTATATGAGAATTCATTTGTTTTGTTGTTTTTTTTTATTAAGTATAATAAAAAATAATGATAACTAAAATAAATAAGTCATATATGGCGGGCTTTGATGGAATGTATTGTCAAAAACTGCACCGACCTCGAAATGGAACCAATTGTTCATCTACAGTAACATTTTCATGAGGATTTTAAAAAACTTTGAGCTGATTACTCCACTTATCCCAAACGTTTCTTATCGGTGCTAGTTTCGATGCTAGTCACGAAGTCTTCTTTCTTCTCTATCTTCAGAGCTGTCAAACCGTAGACACTTTGATATGCTCGCAAATCGCTTGAGACTCATTGTTGCTTGAAAAACAGGTCTTCCGGTTTTTTCACTCCACAAGCTAGTGAGATTTTCTCCATGAGATTTATAAACCCCTGCCATTATTTGTAATCCAATATATGCTTCAAGCTCTATAATATCAATGTTTTGCCAATTATTTTCATATAATTCTACACTTTTTTGATTTGTCATTTGGATCACAATATTTTTTATATTTTATGATATAAACAACTCGAACGAACACTTTATATCTGTTACCATAGATGTTGCTCTTTTGGAAGATCCAGGCTTATACAATAAAATTTGATTTTTCGGTGACCTGCCTGTTTGAAGTGGTGGTAGTTCTTTCCAAACTACACTTTTGTCTTTTGATAAATAAGTGCTGTGATCTATTCCTACTGCATCTTCCACCACCACGCTTTCAACGCTATTATTTGATGATGAATATGGTTCGTCTTCTGCATCGCTATCGGATGAAAAAATTTCATCACTATCATCAAAAATATCATCATCTCGTCATTCATTATTTGTCGCAACTGAAGATCACTAAGAATCTGAAGCAATTTCATTATGGAACAATCAAGTATTAGAAATTTTATTTTACAATACTTACTTTTCTTCTTTGTGACATTATGTAAAAATATTCAATTATGATGAATTACAAAAAAAATATACATATGTATGCACTCTGATCACCAAAAATTAAGCTGAACTCATTGAAAGAAAATATTCTAATGTGAAAAATTCGGCACGCACGAAAAAATGGGTGTGAAAAATTCGGCACGCATGAAAAAATGGGTGTGAAAAATTTGGCACGCAAAAAAAATGGGTGTGAAAAAATTTGGCACGCACGAATTCACACCCATGGAACGTGCGAATTCACACCCATGGAACGTACGAATTCACACCCATGGAACGTGCGAATTCACACCCATTTAACGTACGAATTCACACCCATGGAACGTACGAATTCACACCCATTGAACGTGCGAATTCACACCCATGAAACGTACGAATTCACACCCATTGAACGTGCAAATTCACACCCATGGAACGTGTTAATTCACACCCATGGGACGTACGAAATCACACCCGTGGAACGTACGAATTCACACCCATGGAACGTGCGAATTCACACCCATGGAACGTGCGAATTCACACTCATGGAACGTACGAATTCACACCCTTGGAACGCACAAAATCACACCGAAATATTCAAAGTGAAATATTTTTATTTCATATACTAAACGGAGAATCACCGAATTGCAATTTGAATGAACTCTTTTGTGTACACAGTTCAAGTGTCAATGCGTTGGCATATAATCATAAAACAAACTTCAAGAGATACCTTTGCGAGATTCTCCAAATCCTCACTTTGAGTATAATAAAATTTTGAACGAAAAAATATTAGTTGAAAGCGATTTTATTGATTATTTGACTGAAAATATTATTGATCGATGATTCATATTGACCCAAAGGATATTAAATGTGTGTAAATCGTGTTTTGAAATGTGGAGGGGGAAGGAAAAATTTAAATTTTATTGTATTCTTTTAAAAGCATAGTTTTTGTGCCTGTGATGGATAAATTAAAGTTTCACGATCATATCTTATAATTAAAAGGAAAAATTTTGCGTTTGAAAATCAAAATTGGGTCAAATTGATTGGGTTAAGAAAACCCAATAAATACATGCGACCTTAACGTGCTTTTTCGCCATGTGTGTTCCCGGAGTTTTAATGATTATCGTATCAATTCCTCCATTTTCCTAAAATTTGTCGGTGATTCCGCACATTCTTTGTCCAATTACACAATACAAAATGAAATTTCTGCTCCAGCTATGACTTCTTTTAAACGCAGTTTAATTTACATCATAGTCGACTTGTGTATGTGCTGAACGTCGTATTAAATTATTAAAAGATGGTCTGCATAAAAAGAGAGGTAAAAAATTAGAGATTATATAACATTCAAAACTGAATATTTCATAAATTCATTTGACCTACATTCAAATAAGTTGCATACGTCTTGTGTTTATTGCATTATCATCAGGAAAATGTATAAAAAAATTTCATGCTCTCAACACAAATTGACCATCGCAAATGCTGCAAATCAAAGAAAGCCGAGAGGGTAGAAAAAATGATTTTGATTTTGAATAAGAATAAAAGGAAAATAATGTTCCAACACTATCGTTAGTTTTAAGGTCCAAAACCACAATTTATGGAAATAATACAAGTTTAAATGTTAGTGAGGAATGGTTTAATAAATTGAAGGCTTGACTTGGAATTAAATTTTTAAGAATTACGGGCGAACAATAGTTGCCCAAATTAAATTTTATTTTTCCAAAAGTTTAAAGACACATTGATGAATATTGGTTATCTCTTTTTCAAATCTACAATGCTGACGAAACTGGTTTATATTATCGGAAGCTTCCAAATCACGACTTTCGCAAGGAAGTTTATAAAGAGCGAATAATTGCATAGACAAATTGTTGGTTGTTGCAAAATTCAAAACCTAGTCGTTTTAAATGTTTTTTTTTTTTTTTTCATTAATTCGGTGATATTCATACGTAAGTTATGGATTTTTATTAGTTGGGAATATCGATCGCGCACTGTATGCTTACGCAGGTGGTGTTTCACAATTCGCAGCCGTTGCAAAACACGTCTTTAAATATAAAGTATTAACCACCTCTTATGTGACTTTGGATTCTTAAGACAAACAAAAAAGTAATGAAACTAATAGTAAACGCATATAAAAAATCTGAGTTATGTGCTTCATTTTACAACGCGGTAGCGCCAGAAAAAGGGTGGCATAAATTACGCAACATTTCTGCGTGTTCTTTATCACCTATCCAGAGCTCAATTATAATTCACAGTACAACAAATTAATTTCTTATTCACAAAAACTAATTACCGTGAGAAAGTAATTATCAATGCCTATTATAACTGTAACTGTACATAAGAAACAGTTATGTATTATAGCCAAACAAAATTATAAACTCAAAGAGAAAGGTAAACTATCACGGATAGAAAATTCAAGGAAATGAACATGAGCAACATATACTTGCAACAGTTTGACAAGAAGTTTAGCACAATACGTGTTATTACCAAAATGTGTGGAGCGGATCTTTTAAGTGAGGACTACCGCATGACATGGATAACTTGGTCCGTGATTACACTCATTAATGTGGCAATACTTCTAACATTTTACAGTATTTATTTGGCAATCTACGTGGATCATGATTTTGTGGAGGTATTGAAATGTCTGTGTATATTAGGCACGGGTGTTCAGGTAAAACATACCAAAATATAAAAGTTTTCTATTTATTAACCAGAATTCTATTTGTTATGCTAAATTAATTAACGCCATTATTTAACGCCATTATTATTTTTGTTTCTTTTACAAGGAGATTATAGACCTTTACACGACTAATGCAAGAAAGGATTTTAGTTATCAGAAGCATTTGGGGGAAAGCATTTCGTTGGTTAAGAAATTAACAAACATTTTATGGGGTATGACCATTACGGCTATGATTCCGATTATAGGAGTTCCGGTTTTAAACAATCTCATATATAATGAGCGCATTTTTATAATGTCTTTCTATCTGCCAATTATCGATCTTAATACGGATTTCGGCTTCTATTTAACGTCGGTTGTCCACGTGGTTAGTGTTGTATTTGGAGGATTTTGCAATATGGTGAGTGATTGTTGGTGTTTTGTTTTCGTTGCGCATATAGTACTCATCAAAAATATCCTGAAATGTAAGTTTAATTATTTGGATGAACTTTTGGAAAAATTGAAAGACCTTTTAGTGGACATTTTTAAATTTTATCAAAAGTATATAATGTAAGTGGCTAGGATTGTTAGAAGTGAATGTCAGAATAAATTGAAAACATTTGCCATTTTTTGTAGCTACTGTACGAATGTGAAAATTTTATTTTTTTGGGTGATTTTTGTACGAGTGGTGACCACATTTCTAAGTATTGTTTGCACTACAGTTTGTATTTTCATGAAAGTATGGCCAGCAGCACCCGTCTACTTAATATATTCGTTTGTGATACATCATTTTTTCTGTGCCTTGGGTAACATTGTTGAAAATTCGGTATAAAATTGCCTTTAATTTACTCTATCCATCCTAATAACTCATATCATACATTTTTATTAAAGAATGAAGAAGTTATGATAATTATTTATAATTCGAACTGGTACGAGTTGACAGTTTTGGAACAAAAAATGATTATAGTGATGTTAAGGGAAGCCCAGCAGGCAGAAGGGATGTCTATTGGTGGTGTGGCTCCAAAATCATTGAGTTCTGCTCTGCAACTGACCAAAACATTTTACGCATTTTCTATGATGTTGCTAAATTTTTTGAATTGAACAACATCTTAAATTAAAAACTTTTTTACGGCACTTTAAAGCACGTTTTTAATAGATTATTTAATTTGTGCAAAATATTTCCATGACTACTTCCTCTCTGAGAGTAAATAAAAAAATTACCATGAAAAGTTTCTCAAAAAAATATGTCGTTCGGAGTCGACTTTAAACTGTAAGGCCTGCCACTTTTGTTTGAAATTACGAACACAACATAAGTGCTGTGAGATGCTAGATCGTAAGCCTATGCATGTATGTATTCCATTTGAAAAATCATAATTCGATTAAGCGTTTGAAAAGCTCATTACGCAGTAAAGGGAATAAGTAGTAACGTAAATTCTCCATTGGAAGTCACTTCATTATAGGAACATCACAGTTTAATTGTATTATTAAGCAAATATTAACTCAGAGACAACAAATTCAATTAAGTGTGATTATAAATAATCTTAAACTACAAGAACTAAAAGTTAATATCCTGGAAGAAAAAAAAAAACTAAAGAGGTCTGAAGTAGAAAGATAAAATAATAAGAGCCTTTAAGAAAATATATACTAAACACACTATTATTTGTCATTGGCGTCTACAAATATGGCCCATGCGAACCTCATTCAAATGCGAAACAATCACTAAGAAAAATATACGTGCTTTGTAAATGTATATTTTTGATCTCTTAAGTTGGTTGACAAATCTAACTCCTTTCTGATTTCCAGGACACAGGGATATCGTTAGAAAATGCATTGCTAATGAGCTGGCCAGGGCCGTTACGGGGTTGGCACACTACGACATGTTACAGGGCATAGGTATTCCCATTGCCTCGATTAATTTGGATATTGGATATGGATTTGCATGCATGCAGTCATTCTACTAAGTTGTTCACTATATTTATACGTATAGTAGTACCACAGAAGGACATATAAAAGGGGACACAAATAGAATAAGGAATATTGAATATTTACAGCTACATTTGTGTGAATGTATGTAAATAAGGAAATGCTGTTTTGTAGCAGACATTTGTGTGAGTATGTCTGCAAGTACAATAGATTTGTATCGATGCTACACATATTTATAAAATGCTCCAATAGTTTCTGACAAGTTAATCGGCATTGTGATGGGTAACATTGATATGGAGTATATTATTTGGCCAAACATCTATTAATAGAAACAATTTGCAGAAACGAATATAAAGGATATTAGTAGATTCATTAATAAAATTTATATCTTGGTGTAATAAATCAATAAATAATTATTTTTCTATAAAAGATTTATTGAAAAATATCTTTGTCAGGATTACTATCTAGTTTCTCAGAATACTTATGTTGTGTGTGTGTGTTATTTTTATATATGAGTGAAGGGACCTACAGTTTAAAGTCGTTTTTGAAAGACAGATCTTTGGAAAACTTTTCATGGAAATTCTATTTACTCTCAGATTTTTTGCCAGGAGACAAGGCGAGCCCGTACAGAGCACTCCCTTTTGTAAATTTCGGAAATATGAAAAAGACTGCGGTCACTGACTACAGGACCTGCAGAAACATATTGAACGCTTCATAGTTTTCAGAACAATGGACGCTTTCAGACTGTGGTGGCTATGTTAGCAGATATGGAAATGGTGTATAAGCCCGTAATTTCAATATTGAGGAGTTGCATGTAAAACATGATGTATGAGTACGGTGACCATTATTTTCATGAGGAAAAAGCGGACAAATATATAAAATTGAAAAACAAAAAAAAATCATTTATTATAATTACTATTTTATATACTTATGTGTATAAATTTACTTCTAATATTCCTCAATAGAATGTATTTTTTTTTAAAGCGTTGGGCCTGTTAGAATGTTTTAAATTCCGAACAGTCCATTTCAAAATAGCATTTTATGGTCAAAAGATATTCTAAAGTTTCTAGTCCCATTTGGGATGTTTCGGAAGACCAAATATTGTTAGATATAGAAAAAACTCTTACTATTGGTGCGTTAGACGCTAGCAAAGCAAATGAAAAATCTACTAATTTCAGTATGTTTTTATAAGAAATATTTTTCGTTTCGATGCTGATTGTTTCCATATTTCTATTTGTTCAGCATTGGTTCAGGTAAAAGGTTCTGTTAAAGTTTTTAACTTTTTTCTTAAACATTTTTATATCAAGTCCCTTTGAGTGAAGGACTGAAATATGTAGAATTTTGTACGTTAAGTGGTAAAAATACTGCATTGTGACGTTCTATTAACTTTGATTTAAATTCATTTAATATTATAGCAGTTTCAGGCATTTAAATATGTTGACTTTCTAAACGCAGTGTATACTTATGGAAGACTCTAGCTTGACGGTGTATAAATAATAACCAAGACATAGAAAAAGGATTATTAAAAAAATTAAACACTATTGTTCTTGTTTAAGAAAGTACTCTTTCAATGGTAAAAACAATTCCATTATTCGCCCTAAGGCTGGCATTAAAGTTAACCAACGTGTTTTATAATGTCCCAATAATTTTTTATATCACAAATTTGTTTAAATTTTTTCACTCTAACTATACAAATGTAAAAATATGAATATAGTTTAACAACTACAACTTCTATATCTATTGGTAAGGTTTCAGTTGCCATTTGTATACAATTATTTCGAATTTAGGCGACTCCAATAATTTTTTTTTTTTAGAAAATTTTACATTTTATGAAAAACATTATTTTCCAACATTAGTTAGTTTCCAACTCAATTTCATATGTAATTCCAGCTAATATAAGCCTTTTTACCAAATTAGTGAAAAAAGTGGACAAAAGCGGACATTTTGGAAAATAAATACTTTTTAGAAGTTACGTGTTGTAAAATAGTGGACAAATAGCGGACGCAAAAAAAATAGCGGACAGGAGGTTAAAATAGCGGACTGTCCGCTATAATAGTGGACGGATGGTCACCGTATGTATGAGTAATAAGCGAAAACACCATGAATTTATGTTGCGTACACGTACACATACACACGAAGTTGCTGTAGTCTAGTAGGTAGTGTGTTGGATTATTAGACATTATGCCACGGTTCAAACTCCATATCAGATCTCCAATAAAAAAGAAATAAGAAAAAATGTTTCTTCGGCGACATATTCCCAGCAGATGTCTAGCAAAAACTCTGAGAGTTAATAAAACTGCCATAAAAAGCTTCTCAAATATATCGTTCGGAATCGACTTTAAACTGTAGGTCCTGACACTTATGTATAGAATTAACACACACAACTTAAGTGGTGTGACCAGCTAGGTGTAATCCTGTAATCATATCTATTCATGTTGATTTGACCTGTTCTTTTAGAAAAAGAGTCCAAATATGACCAGTCGTCCAGCATATAGGCCAAAAATTGTTAAGAAGCGCACCAAACACTTCATCCGCCATCAGTTGGATCGTTATGCTAAGTTGTCGTACAAATGGTGAAAACCTAAAGGTATTGACAACAGAGTACATCGTCGGTTCAAGGGTCAATACTTGATGACCAACATTGGTTATGCTGCCAACTGGCTAAAAGAAGTTTGTTATTCATAATGTTAAGGAACTTGATGCAAAATCGTGTCTATTGCGGTGAAACTGCCCATGGTGATTTCTCAAAGAAACCCAAGGAAATCGTTGAGCGCGCTAAGCAATTGACTATCTGTTGGACAAATCTCCCACAAGAGAATGAATAAACAATTTTTAGTTTATCCTGATTTTTTACACTGTTATTTAAACGGCCATGTCGTTCGAATGGAGGAGGAAGTCTGCGGAAGTCGGCAAAAAGGACTACCTTGTATGCGTCGGAAGTACCAAGTCGGGGAATTTCTGTCATCTAGTGGTGTAAGCAACTGCCGTAGGAGCGCAAGAAGCAAAGGCGCCTGGAAGGATGTGTTGCGGCAGGCTAAAACCCGTTAATCGGGTTGTTAATGGCCAATTAAGTAAGTAAGTATTCAAATAACAACTGAATATAAGAAAATTGATTTGATAGATGGTTTCATAAACTGTCAAGTTTCGGTGTCTGTTTAAAGACCCGATAGTTGTAAAATGATATTTAAAACCTAACTAAATATTGTGTCGAATATATGTAATATTTCGTATGTGAACTTAAATTCACCGACCCGAAAATATGCGCTATTTACACTGAATAGTATTGTTAGAGTATTAATGTTTTAGTTTTATAGAAAATAAAATCCAAACGAAGGTTTTTTTTTGGTTTATTATTCAATTTTTCATATTTGTGAAGATTGTTCATAAAATTTAATAGCAAAACAAAGTTTATAAAATATAAAACGCAATTTTCGCTTTGATAACCCACCAACGAACAAATAAAATATTTCTGTTTCCACAGAACTGGCGCATACCACATACATACATACCATGCAAATGGTGTATTCATTTAATATTTTTATTTCATCATTTTATTTTAAAGCACACGATTGATAAATATTTAGCACATATTATACAAATAACAGCTGGCACTAATTTAACGGCCATAAATTATATACAATTTCAAATCTTGATTTCTTTTTATGGATTAATAAAATCACAACCAAATACGTCATTTGACAAGAGGCAATAAGTATTGAAAATACTGTAGCATAGGACGGACAATATTAATCACACACTTGCTTATAAAAAATTTCACTTGTCCTTGTTAAGTGTGTTATTGTGTTTAAATATTTTAAAATATACACACACCCACATATATGTGTACACACATTCAAATAGTATATAATTGTTTATGCTGTTCAAAAATCCTAATATATAATGTTACGAAAATGGAAATGGTGTTGTTAAAATAATAAGCAAAAGCTCCAAAAACAAAGGACTTGATCACGCATAAAAAAAAAAGCTCCAAAAACAAAACAATGCAGTTGTTCACGTGATCAACGAATGAGTAAGTATATAGCAACAAAAACAACAGGGCTTGTTTACAAGATCGATGAATAAAGAAAAAAATATAGCAACAATGTCTGCGTATAAAAAATATAGCAGAAAGACAAACAAACAAAACAACAACAACTCTGCCTGGACGAAAAAAAAGATACACGAACAACAAAAATGGAAACAAGTTGTTTACATTTTTGGATTGTTCCCGAAGGTCGTCATCATCCTTCAAGGGCATTCATCACACTGTTGATCCAGTGATATAAAAGGCAAGATAAAGCGAGCAACGATGATTCAGTTAGAATTCAGTCAGTCGTGTATGAAGACACGTTATTCTCGGAGTTCGAGTGAAGTTAGTCGTGTGACGACGTCGCGTTGAATTGAGTGAGAATTCAACCAGTGGTGTGTGAAGTTACGAGATCGAGTTATAATCCAGTCAGACATGTGTGCAGACAAGTTGCGTGAAGAAAACAGTTGTTATTGTGGTGCTTACAAAAAAGGTTGTGAGCAAAGAAGAATAACTAACAAGTGTTGTTGTTGCTTATAAAAAAGGTTATAAGCAGAGAAATATCACGAACAAGCACATATTGTGGAAGTTATCATTGTATGCGTAGAATAAGTTCTTACAGTGGCACGAAAGTTGTGCAGAAGATTTATTTTTATTTTATTTCCAATCTACGAACTCATATTTTTAACGTTTTTAAAAGGTAAAAACGTAACAATATTATAAATCTTTCTGTAAGTCTGTTTTTTTGTTTGTTTGTTTGTTTGATGGTTTGTTTGTTAGCCAATCACGCCTGAACGCCTGGACCGATTTTCTTGAAATTTGGGATATAGATCGAGCTTTTGTCGGTGCACGTTATAGGCTATAAATTTTTTCAGGAGAGAAAAAATGGGACAAAGGGTGAAAAAATGGGCAAAAATTAGTACTTTATGCATAAGTGCTGTATTTTATCTGTTTTAAAGGAAATTCTTTACGATTTAGCTTGGTTAAGTTTCCCAAATAGCTATTGGAGGTGTTCCGTTTCTAAAGTTGAACCAAAAGGGGTCCAAAAAGGGGAAAGGGGCCAAAAATGGGCAAATTGAGTTCATTTCAAAAACTGAGTATTCAAAAAACTGGGCTGTTTGTTAAACCGGTTTCCGAATAATTTGAAAAATTGCATTTTTTAAGAAACCGGTTTCAAAACATATAAACCGGTTTTTTATTTATTGTTATTTGTAATGCAAAATGACCCAATAATAATTTTTTTTAATTTTTTAAACTAATCCAAACTACATAACCCGCGCAACGCCGGGTACAATCTGCTAATATTCTTATATTTTTAATTATTTTTCCATAAATATTACAAAATGTATATACTAAATTAAAGGTATTCAAATAGTTTAACTAATAAAATAAAAATATTTGACTAGCTCTGCCAAATTCTTAAAAAAAAAGTAAAATAAAGGCCTGGAAAAATAATAGGGACACTTAAATTTTTCAATATATTCTTATATTTTTAATTACTTTTCCATAAATATTACTAAATATATACACTAAATTAAAGGTATTCAAATAGTTTAACTAATAAAATAAAAATATTTGACTAGCTCTGCCAAATTCTTAACAAAAAAGTAAAATAGAGGCCTGGAAAAATAATAGGGACACTTAAATTTTTCAATATATTCTTATATTTTTAATTATTTTTCCATAAATATTACAAAATATATACACTAAATTAAAGGTATTCAAATAGTTTAACTGATAAAATAAAAATATTTCAATAGCTCTGCCAATTCTTAAAAAAAATGTAAAATAAAGGCCTGGAAAAATAATAGGGACACTTAAATTTTTCAATATATTCTTATATTTTTAATTATTTTTCCATAAATATTATAAGGTATATACATTAAATTAAAGGTATTCAAATAGTTTAACTAATAAAATAAAAATATTTGACTAGCTCTGCCAAATTCTTAACAAAAAAGTAAAATAGAGGCCTGGAAAAATAATAGGGACACTCAAATTTTTCAATATATTCTTATATTTTTAATTATTTTTCCATAAATATTACAAAGTATATACACTAAAATAAAGGTATTCAAATAGTTTAACTAATAAAATAAAAATATTTGACTAGCTCTGCCAAATTTAAAAAAAAAAGTAAACTAAAGGCCTGGAAAAATAATAGGGACACTTAAATTTTTCAATATATTCTTATATTTTTAATTATTTTTCCATAAATATTACAAAGTATATACATTAGATTAAAGGTATTCAAATAGTTTAACTAATAAAATAAAAATATTTCAATAGCTCTGCCAAATTCTTAAAAAAAAGTAAACTAAAGGCCTGGAAAAATAATAGGGACACTTAAATTTTTCAATATATTTTTATATTTTTAATTATTTTTCCATAAATATTACAAAACATATACACTAAATTAAAGGTATTCAAATAGTTTAACTAATAAAATAAAAATATTTGACTAGCTCTGCCAAATTCTTAACAAAAAAGTAAAATAGAGGCCTGGAAAAATAATAGGGACACTTAAATTTTTCAATATATTCTTATATTTTTAATTATTTTTCCATAAATATTACAAAGTATATACATTAAATTAAAGGTATTCAAATAGTTTAACTAATAAAATAAAAATATTTCAATAGCTCTGCCAAATTCTTAAAAAAAATGTAAAGTAAAAGCCTGGAAAAATAATAGGGACACTTAAATTTTTCAATATATTCTTATATTTTTAATTATTTTTCCATAAATATTACAAAATATATACACTAAATTAAAGGTATTCAAATAGTTTAACTAATAAAATAAAAATATTTGACTAGCTCTGCCAAATTCTTAACAAAAAAGTAAAATAAAGGCCTGGAAAAATAATAGGGACACTTAAATTTTTCAATATATTCTTATATTTTTAATTATTTTTCCATAAATATTACTAAATATATACACTAAATTAAAGGTATTCAAATAGTTTAACTAATAAAATAAAAATATTTGACTAGCTCTGCCAAATTCTTAAAAAAAATGTAAAATAAAAGCCTGGAAAAATAATAGGGACACTTAAATTTTTCAATATATTCTTATATTTTTAATTATTTTTCCATAAATATTACTAAATATATACACTAAATTAAAGGTATTCAAATAGTTTAACTAATAAAATAAAAATATTTCAATAGCTCTGCCAAATTCTTAAAAAAATGTAAAATAAAAGCCTGGAAAAATAATAGGGACACTTAAATTTTTCAATATATTCTTATATTTTTAATTATTTTTCCATAAATATTACAAAGTATATACATTAAATTAAAGGTATTCAAATAGTTTAACTAATAAAATAAAAATATTTCAATAGCTCTGCCAATTCTTAAAAAAAATGTAAAATAAAAGCCTGGAAAAATAATAGGGACACTTAAATTTTTCAATATATTCTTATATTTTTAATTGTTTTTCCATAAATATTACAAAATATATACACTAAATTAAAGGTATTGAAATAGTTTAACTAATAAAATAAAAATATTTGACTAGCTCTGCCAAATTCTTAAAAAAAATGTAAAATAAAGGCCTGGAAAAATAATAGGGACACTTAAATTTTTCAATATATTCTTATATTTTTAATTATTTTTCCATAAATATTACAAAATATATACACAAAATTAAAGGTATACAAATAGTTTAACTAATAAAATAAAAATATTTCAATAGCTCTGCCAAATTCTTAAAAAAATGTAAAATAAAGGCCTGGAAAAATAATAGGGACACTTAAATTTTTAAGTGGAAATGGTGTTGTTAAAATAATAAGCAAAAGCTCCAAAAACAACACAATGGAGTTGATCACGCATAAAAACAAAAGCTCCAAAAACAAAACAATGCAGTTGTTCACGTGATCAACGAATGAGTAAGCATATAGCAACAAAAACAACAGTGCTTGTTTACAAGATCGATGAATAAACAAATATAGCAACAACGACCGCGTATAAAGAAATATAGCAGAAAGACAAACAAACAAAACAACAACAACTCTGCCTGGACGAAAGTAAATAAGATAAACGAACAACAAAAATGGAAACGAGTTGTTTACATTTTTGGATTGTTCCCGAAGGTCGTCATCATCCTTCAAGGGCATTCATCACACTGTTGATCGAGTGATATAAAAGGCAAGATAAAGCGAGCAACGAGCATTCAGTTAGAATTCAGTCAGTCGTGTATGAAGACACGTTATTCTCGGAGTACGAGTGAAGTTAGTCGTGTGACGACGTCGCGTTGAATTGAGTGAGAATTCAACCAGTGGTGTGCGAAGTGACGAGATCGAGTCATAATCCAGTCAGACTTGTGTGCAGACAAGTTGCGTGAAGAAAACAGTTGTTAGTGTGGTGCTTACAAAAAAAGGTTGTGAGCAAAGAAGAATAACTAACAAGTGTTGTTGTTGCTTATAAAGAAAAGGTTATAAGCAGAGAAATATCAAGAACAAGCACATATTGTGGAAATTATCATTGTATGCGTAGAATAAGTTCGAACAGTGGCACGAAAGTTGTGCAGATAATAAAGAATTGAATTAAAATTAAACACCGATTTATTTTTATTTTATTTGCAATCTACGAACTCATATTTTTAACGTTTTTAAAAGGTAAAAACGTAACAATTGGTGTCAGAAGTGGGATTGCAAAATTTAAAAATAAAAATAAATCAAGATGAAACTCGCCGAGTTAAGAGTGGAGCGGCTCAAACAAGAATTGAATAAATTAGCGCTACCAACTATGGGCACGAAGAATGAACTCCAAAGGCGGTTAAGGGAAGAGCTGCAGCATCAGGGCATTGATGTAGACACTTACGACTTCGAAGGCGAAGAGGAACGTGAGTTACAGGCTCCTACAACCCCAAGTGGTCTTGACATGAATTCGTTGCTAGCAGCTAATAATTAAAAATATAAGAATATATTGAAAAATTTAAGTGACCCTATTATTTTTCCAGGCTTTTATTTTACATTTTTTTAAGAATTTGACAGAGCCAGTCAAATATTTTTATTTTATTAGTTAAACTATTTGAATACCTTTAATTTAGTGTATATATTTTGTAATATTTATGGAAAAATAATTAAAAATATAAGAATATATTGAAAAATTTAAGTGTCCCTATTATTTTTCCAGGCTTTTACTTTACATTTTTTTTAAGAATTTGGCAGAGCTATTGAAATATTTTTATTTTATTAGTTAAACTATTTGAATACCTTTAATTTAATGTATATACTTTGTAATATTTATGGAAAAATAATTAAAAATATAAGAATATATTGAAAAATTTAAGTGTCCCTATTATTTTTCCAGGCCTCTATTTTACTTTTTTGTTAAGGATTTGACAGAGCTAGTCAAATATTTTTATTTTATTAGTTAAACTATTTGAATACCTTTAATTTAGTGTATATATTTTGTAAAATTTATGGAAAAATAATTAAAAATATAAGAATATATTGAAAAATTTAAGTGTCCCTATTATTTTTCCAGGCTTTTACTTTACATTTTTTTTAAGAATTTGGCAGAGCTATTGAAATATTTTTATTTTATTAGTTAAACTATTTCAATACCTTTAATTTAGTGTATATATTTTGTAATATTTATGGAAAAATAATTAAAAATATAAGAATATATTGAAAAATTTAAGTGTCCCTATTATTTTTCCAGGCCTATATTTTACATTTTTTTAAGAATTTGGCAGAGCTATTGAAATATTTTTATTTTATCAGTTAAACTATTTGAATACCTTTAATTTAGTGTATATATTTTGTAATATTTATGGAAAAATAATTAAAAATATAAGAATATATTGAAAAATTTAAGTGTCCCTATTATTTTTCCAGGCCTTTAGTTTACTTTTTTTTAAGCATTTGGCAGAGCTATTGAAATATTTTTATTTTATTAGTTAAACTATTTGAATACCTTTAATTTAATGTATATACCTTGTAATATTTATGGAAAAATACTTAAAAATATAAGAATATATTGAAAAATTTAAGTGTCCCTATTATTTTTCCAGGCCTTTATTTTACATTTTTTTTTAAATTTGGCAGAGCTATTGAAATATTTTTATTTTATTAGTTAAACTATTTGAATACCTTTAATTTAATGTATATACCTTATAATATTTATGGAAAAATAATTAAAAATATAAGAATATATTGAAAAATTTGAGTGTCCCTATTATTTTTCCAGGCCTCTCTTTTACTTTTTTGTTAAGAATTTGTCAGAGCTAGTCAAATATTTTTATTTTATTAGTTAAACTATTTGAATACCTTTAATTTAGTGTATATATTGTTACGTTTTTACCTTTTAAAAACGTTAAAAATATGAGCTCGTAGATTGCAAATAAAATAAAAATAAATCTGTGTTTATTTTTTTAATTAATTCTTTATTTTCTGCACAACTTTCGTGCCACTGTTCGAACTTCTTTCACTTATACAACGATAACTTTCACAATATGTGCTTGTTCGCGATATTTCTCTGCTTATAACCTTTTTTATAAGCAACAACAACACTTGTTAGTTATTCTTCTTTGCTCACAACCTTTTTTGTAAGCACCACACTAACAACTGTTTTCTTCACGCAACTTGTCTGCACACAAGTCTGCCTGGATTATAACTCGATCTCGTATCTTCACACACCACTGGTTGAATTCTCACTTAATTCAACGCGACGTCGTCACACGACTAACTTCACTCGAACTCCGAGAATAACGTGTCTTCATACACGACTGACTGAATTCTAACTGAATCCTCGTTACTCGCTTTATCTTGCCTTTTATATCACTGGATCATTAGTGTGATGAATGCCCTTGAAGGATGATGACGACCTTCGGGAACAATCCAAAAATGTAAACAACTTGATTCCATTTTTGTTGTTTGTGTATCTTATTTACTCTCGTCCAGGCAGAGTTGTTGTTGTTTTGTTTGTTTGTCTTTCTGCTATATTTTTGTTTATTCATCGAACTTGTAAACAAGCACTGTTGTTTTTGTTGCTATATGCTTACTCATTCGTTGATCACGTGAACAACGGCATTGTTTTGTTTTTGGAGCTTTTGTTTTTATGCGTGATCAACTCCATTGTGTTGTTTTTGGAGCTTTTGCTTATTATTTTAACAACACCATTTCCATTTTCGTAACACTGCCGCCCACTTAAGCCTGTTCGTCCCGAATAGGCTCATTATCTCCTCTCCCGTAAATAACCTTGACGGTTGATCTAGCTGTGGGATCATGCATCGCAGATGGATACGCCAGTAGATACCTCGGAATGTGTTCATCCCAATCTCTTTGTTGCTTGCTCACTACTTTTCTCGAGTATTCCTCCAGGCTTCGACCAAATTGTTCCACCATTCCATACACCTCACACATTCCCTTGAAAACGGCTGGCTCGAACTTCTGCCTCGGAGTGTAGCTCTATTGGCACCTAGTAGCAGCATTCCCAGTGGCTCAGAAAAACCTTTTCTATTGTGTTCGCATCTTGATTGGGTATGGCATACACTTCCGGCCATTAGCTGAAGTAATCCGTCTCGACGAGAATATACCGGTTTCTGGCAATACAAAGGACCGGCTGTTGTTATTCGCTCCAAAAGTGCGCTCGACTTATATTGTGCAGCTGACCTCGACTTAGCTTTACTGGGCATTGTGGGGATCTCGCTTTTAGGAAACCAGCACTTGCCCCGCTGATGATGATGATGGCTGGTCTCCCGCCCGTTTGATGGTGAATCGGATCTTGACCTTCCTCGTGGCGCGTTCCAGTTTCTTCGGGACGTGACCGCTCTTTCCACAATTGAGACGCCTCAGCTTGACTTTTCGTCCGGCTTCTGCCACAACTTGCCTTAACAGCTTTTTAAATCTATGCAAAAGGCGTCCTTTTTCCTCCGCGATTTCCACTCCTCGCACTTTTCTCGCTTGTGCTGTAGAAATCGTGCCAACGGTCTCTTGGGCTAATAAGAAGGCCACGGTCTCTTCAAAGATGGTCTCTCGTGCAGTCCACACCGCCAATCCGACATCATCGGCGCGTATACCGTTTACACACGCCACCGTCTTACCAGTGTCTACCAGTAGACGGTTTCCTTCCTGGTATGTGGTCTGCACTAATTTGTCGTCCTTCACTACAAGGGCTTGCAGTGACTCACCACCCTTTTGCGCACGGTACCCCAACTCCATAGGGTACAGTTCTCTTTCGTGCTCGTCGCCAAATTCACGCTGTAACGCCACCATTAAATCACTATAGTTGTTTCTGCGGCTGGCTGGCATGTTTACTAGAGTCTCAGCGGCGGCACCTTTTAACGCCAAAACCAATTCCAATGCCCTCTCCTCATCGTCCCATCCGTTACTGTCTGCTTCCGTCTCGAATTGGACTTTAAATACGGATAGGGGTGAGCTACCATCAAAGCAAGGTGCTTCTATCCTGCCGGTACCTTCTGATTCGGCTTGTACTGCTTCCGGTCGCAGGCTCTTCTCTTCCATCATGACGAGTTTGCCCTCCACGGACTCTTCCAAGTTACTTACTTCCGTGTCAACGGCCTCTTCTAAACTTGGCACCTCTTCGGCGACACTTGTAACTCCTCCGCCGAATGCCTCAATTATTTCATCTAACTTCTCATCATACGCATCTAGTTTGTCTTCAAGTTTTGAAAATAACTTTTTGTTCTCTTCCTGCATTTCTCGCATTTGTTCCATTAGTGCGGCTAGCACCGAACTCATGTCCAGACCGCTGGGGGTTGCAGGAGCCTGTAACTCACGTTCCTCTTCGTCTTCGAAGTCGTAAGTGTCTACATCAATGCCCTGATGCAGCAGCTCTTCCCTTAACCGCCTTTGGAGTTCATTCTTCGTGCCCGCTGTTGGTAGCGCTAATTTAGCCAATTCTTGTTTGAGCCGCTCCACTCTTAACTCGGTGAGTTTCATCTTGATTTATTTTTATTTTTAAATTTTGCAATCCCACTTCTGACACCAATTGTTACGTTTTTACCTTTTAAAAACGTTAAAAATATGAGCTCGTAGATTGCAAATAAAATAAAAATAAATCTGTGTTTAATTTTAAGTCAATTCTTTATTTTCTGCACAACTTTCGTGCCACTGTTCGAACTTCTTTCACTTATACAACGATAACTTTCACAATATGTGCTTGTTCGCGATATTTCTCTGCTTATAACCTTTTTTATAAGCAACAACAACACTTGTTAGTTATTCTTCTTTGCTCACAACCTTTTTTGTAAGCACCACACTAACAACTGTTTTCTTCACGCAACTTGTCTGCACACAAGTCTGCCTGGATTATAACTCGATCTCGTATCTTCACACACCACTGGTTGAATTCTCACTTAATTTAACGCGACGTCGTCACACGACTAACTTCACTCGAACTCCGAGAATAACGTGTCTTCATACACGACTGACTGAATTCTAACTGAATCCTCGTTACTCGCTTTATCTTGCCTTTTATATCACTGGATCAACAGTGTGATGAATGCCCTTGAAGGATGATGACGACCTTCGGGAACAATCCAAAAATGTAAACAACTTGATTCCATTTTTGTTGTTCGTGTATCTTATTTACTCTCGTCCAGGCAGAGTTGTTGTTGTTTTGTTTGTTTGTCTTTCTGCTATATTTTTGTTTATTCATCGAACTTGTAAACAAGCACTGTTGTTTTTGTTGCTATATGCTTACTCATTCGTTGATCACGTGAACAACTGCATTGTTTTGTTTTTGGAGCTTTTGTTTTTATGCGTGATCAACTCCATTGTGTTGTTTTTGGAGCTTTTGCTTATTATTTTAACAACACCATTTCCATTTTCGTAACAATATTTTGTAATATTTATGGAAAAATAATTAAAAATATAAGAATATATTGAAAAATTTAAGTGTCCCTATTATTTTTCCAGGCTTTTATTTTACATTTTTTTTAAGAATTGGCAGAGCTATTGAAATATTTTTATTTTATTAGTTAAACTATTTGAATACCTTTAATTTAGTGTATATATTTTGTATTGTATTTCAATAGCTCTGCCAAATTCTTAAAAAAAAATGTAAAATAAAGGCCTGGAAAAATAATAGGGACACTTAAATTTTTCAATATATTCTTATATTTTTAATTATTTTTCCATAAATATTACAAAGTATATACATTAAATTAAAGGTATTCAAATAGTTTAACTGATAAAATAAAAATATTTCAATAGCTCTGCCAAATTCTTAAAAAAATGTAAAATATAGGCCTGGAAAAATAATAGGGACACTTAAATTTTTCAATATATTCTTATATTTTTAATTATTTTTCCATAAATATTACAAAATATATACACTAAATTAAAGGTATTCAAATAGTTTAACTAATAAAATAAAAATATTTCAATAGCTCTGCCAAATTCTTAAAAAAAATGTAAAGTAAAAGCCTGGAAAAATAATAGGGACACTTAAATTTTTCAATATATTCTTATATTTTTAATTATTTTTCCATAAATATTACAAAATATATACACTAAATTAAAGGTATTCAAATAGTTTAACTAATAAAATAAAAATATTTGACTAGCTCTGTTAAATTCTTAACAAAAAAGTAAAATAGAGGCCTGGAAAAATAATAGGGACACTTAAATTTTTCAATATATTCTTATATTTTTAATTATTTTTCCATAAATATTACAAAGTATATACATTAAATTAAAGGTATTCAAATAGTTTAACTAATAAAATAAAAATATTTCAATAGCTCTGCCAAATTCTTAAAAAAAATGTAAAGTAAAAGCCTGGAAAAATAATAGGGACACTTAAATTTTTCAATATATTCTTATATTTTTAATTATTTTTCCATAAATATTACAAAATATATACACTAAATTAAAGGTATTCAAATAGTTTAACTAATAAAATAAAAATATTTGACTAGCTCTGTCAAATTCTTAAAAAAATGTAAAATAAAAGCCTGGAAAAATAATAGGGTCACTTAAATTTTTCAATATATTCTTATATTTTTAATTATTTTTCCATAAATATTACTAAATATATACACTAAATTAAAGGTATTCAAATAGTTTAACTAATAAAATAAAAATATTTGACTAGCTCTGTCAAATTCTTAAAAAAAAGTAAAAAAAGGCCTGGAAAAATAATAGGGACACTTAAATTTTTCAATATATTCTTATATTTTTAATTATTTTTCCATAAATATTACAAAGTATATACATTAAATTAAAGGTATTCAAATAGTTTAACTGATAAAATAAAAATATTTCAATAGCTCTGCCAATTCTTAAAAAAAATGTAAAATAAAGGCCTGGAAAAATAATAGGGACACTTAAATTTTTCAATATATTCTTATATTTTTAATTGTTTTTCCATAAATATTACAAAATATATACACTAAATTAAAGGTATTCAAATAGTTTAACTAATAAAATAAAAATATTTCAATAGCTCTGCCAAATTCTTAAAAAAAAATGTAAAATAAAGGCCTGGAAAAATAATAGGGACACTCAAATTTTTCAATATATTCTTATATTTTTAATTATTTTTCCATAAATATTATAAGGTATATACATTAAATTAAAGGTATTCAAATAGTTTAACTAATAAAATAAAAATATTTCAATAGCTCTGCCAAATTTAAAAAAAAATGTAAAATAAAGGCCTGGAAAAATAATAGGGACACTTAAATTTTTCAATATATTCTTATATTTTTAAGTATTTTTCCATAAATATTACAAGGTATATACATTAAATTAAAGGTATTCAAATAGTTTAACTAATAAAATAAAAATATTTCAATAGCTCTGCCAAATGCTTAAAAAAAAGTAAACTAAAGGCCTGGAAAAATAATAGGGACACTTAAATTTTTCAATATATTCTTATATTTTTAATTATTTTTCCATAAATATTACAAAATATATACACTAAATTAAAGGTATTCAAATAGTTTAACTAATAAAATAAAAATATTTCAATAGCTCTGCCAAATTCTTAAAAAAAATGTAAAATAAAGGCCTGGAAAAATAATAGGGACACTTAAATTTTTCAATATATTCTTATATTTTTAATTATTTTTCCATAAATATTACAAAGTATATACATTAAATTAAAGGTATTCAAATAGTTTAACTGATAAAATAAAAATATTTCAATAGCTCTGCCAAATTCTTAAAAAAATGTAAAATATAGGCCTGGAAAAATAATAGGGACACTTAAATTTCTCAATATATTCTTATATTTTTAATTATTTTTCCATAAATATTACAAAATATATACACTAAATTAAAGGTATTCAAATAGTTTAACTAATAAAATAAAAATATTTCAATAGCTCTGCCAAATTCTTAAAAAAAATGTAAAGTAAAAGCCTGGAAAAATAATAGGGACACTTAAATTTTTCAATATATTCTTATATTTTTAATTATTTTTCCATAAATATTACAAAATATATACACTAAATTAAAGGTATTCAAATAGTTTAACTAATAAAATAAAAATATTTGACTAGCTCTGTCAAATCCTTAACAAAAAAGTAAAATAGAGGCCTGGAAAAATAATAGGGACACTTAAATTTTTCAATATATTCTTATATTTTTAATTATTTTTCCATAAATATTACAAAGTATATACATTAAATTAAAGGTATTCAAATAGTTTAACTAATAAAATAAAAATATTTCAATAGCTCTGCCAAATTCTTAAAAAAAATGTAAAGTAAAAGCCTGGAAAAATAATAGGGACACTTAAATTTTTCAATATATTCTTATATTTTTAATTATTTTTCCATAAATATTACAAAATATATACACTAAATTAAAGGTATTCAAATAGTTTAACTAATAAAATAAAAATATTTCAATAGCTCTGCCAAATTCTTAAAAAAAAATGTAAAATAAAGGCCTGGAAAAATAATAGGGACACTTAAATTTTTCAATATATTCTTATATTTTTAATTAGTTTTCCATAAATATTACAAAATATATACACTATATTAAAGGTATTCAAATAGTTTAACTAATAAAATAAAAATATTTCAATAGCTCTGACAAAATTTTAAAAAAAATGTAAAATAAAGGCCTGGAAAAATAATAGGGACACTTAAATTTTTCAATATATTCTTATATTTTTAAATAGTTTTCCATAAATATTACAAAATATATACACTAAATTAAAGGTATTCAAATAGTTTAACTAATAAAATAAAAATATTTCAATAGCTCTGCCAAATTCTTAAAAAAAAATTTAAAATAAAGGCCTGGAAAAATAATAGGGACACTTAAATTTTTCAATATATTCTTACATTTTTAATTATTTTTCCATAAATATTACAAAATATATACACTAAATTAAAGGTATTCAAATAGTTTAACTAATAAAATAAAAATATTTCAATAGCTCTGCCAAATTCTTAAAAAAAAGTAAAAAAAGGCCTGGAAAAATAATAGGTTAGGTTAGAGGACGTGTACTTGTCCGTTAAGACAAGTACAATACCCGGAGGTCGAAATTGACCCATTGTAAAAATATTTCAATAGCTCTGCCAAATTCTTAAAAAAAAGTAAACTAAAGGCCTGGAAAAATAATAGGGACACTTAAATTTTTCAATATATTCTTATATTTTTAATTATTTTTCCATAAATATTACAAAATATATACACTAAATTAAAGGTATTCAAATAGTTTAACTAATAAAATAAAAATATTTCAATAGCTCTGGCAAATTCTTAAAAAAAAATGTAAAATAAAGGCCTGGAAAAATAATAGGGACACTTAAATTTTTCAATATATTCTTATATTTTTAATTATTTTTCCATAAATATTACAAAGTCTATACATTAGATTAAAGGTGATCAAATAGTTTAACTGATAAAATAAAAATATTTCAATAGCTGTGCCAAATTCTTAAAAAAATGTAAAATATAGGCCTGGAAAAATAATAGGGACACTTAAATTTTTCAATATATTCTTATATTTTTAATTATTTTTCCATAAATATTACAAAATATATACACTAAATTAAAGGTATTCAAATAGTTTAACTAATAAAATAAAAATATTTCACTAGCTCTGCCAAATTCTTAAAAAAAAATGTAAAATAAAGGCCTGGAAAAATAATAGGGACACTTATATTTTTCAATATATTCTTATATTTTTAATTATTTTTCCATAAATATTACAAAATATATACACTAAATTAAAGGTATTCAAATAGTTTAACTAATAAAATAAAAATATTTCAATAGCTCTGCCAAATTCTTAAAAAAAAATGTAAAATAAAGGCCTGGAAAAATAATAGGGACACTCTGCCAAATTCTTAAAAAAAATGTAAAATAAAGGCCTGGAAAAATAATAGGGACACTTATATTTTTCAATATATTCTTATATTTTTAATTATTTTTCCATAAATATTATAAAGTATATACACTAAATTAAAGGTATTCAAATAGTTTAACTAATAAAATAAAAATATTTCAATAGCTCTGCCAAATTCTTAAAAAAATGTAAAATAAAGGCCTGGAAAAATAATAGGGACACTTAAATTTTTCAATATATTCTTATATTTTTAATTATTTTTCCATAAATATTACAAAATATATACACTAAATTAAAGGTATTCAAATAGTTTAACTAATAAAATAAAAATATTTCACTAGCTCTGCCAAATTCTTAAAAAAAATGTAAAATAAAGGCCTAGAAAAATAATAGGGACACTTATATTTTTGCAATATATTCTTATATTTTTAATTATTTTTCCATAAATATTACAAACTATATACATTAAATTAAAGGTATTCAAATAGTTTAACTGATAAAATAAAAATATTTCAATAGCTCTGCCAAATTCTTAAAAAAATGTAAAATAAAGGCCTGGAATAATAATAGGGACACTTAAATTTTTCAATATATTCTTATATTTTTAATTATTTTTCCATAAATATTACAAAGTATATACATTAAATTAAAGGTATTCAAATAGTTTAACTAATAAAATAAAAATATTTCAATAGCTCTGCCAAATTCTTAAAAAAAAGTAAACTAAAGGCCTGGAAAAATAATAGGGACACTTAAATTTTTCAATATATTCTTATATTTTTAATTATTTTTCCATAAATATTACAAAATATATACACTAAATTAAAGGTATTCAAATAGTTTAACTAATAAAATAAAAATATTTCAATAGCTCTGCCAAATTCTTAAAAAAATGTAAAATAAAGGCCTGGAATAATAATAGGGACACTTAAATTTTTCAATATATTCTTATATTTTTAATTATTTTTCCATAAATATTACAAAGTATATACATTAAATTAAAGGTATTCAAATAGTTTAACTGATAAAATAAAAATATTTCAATAGCTCTGCCAATTCTTAAAAAAAATGTAAAATAAAGGCCTGGAATAATAATAGGGACACTTATATTTTTCAATATATTCTTATATTTTTAATTATTTTTCCATAAATATTACAAAATATATACACTAAATTAAAGGTATTCAAATAGTTTAACTAATAAAATAAAAACATTTGACTAGCTCTGCCAAATTCTTAACAAAAAGTAAAATAGAGGCCTGGAAAAATAATAGGGACACTCAAATTTTTCAATATATTCTTATATTTTTAATTATTTTTCCATAAATATTACAAAGTATATACATTAAATTAAAGGTATTCAAATAGTTTAACTGATAAAATAAAAATATTTCAATAGCTCTGCCAAATTCTTAAAAAAAAATGTAAAATAAAGGCCTGGAAAAATAATAGGGACACTTAAATTTTTCAATATATTCTTATATTTTTAATTATTTTTCCATAAATATTACAAAGTATATACATTAAATTAAAGGTATTCAAACAGTTTAACTGATAAAATAAAAATATTTCAATAGCTCTGCCAATTCTTAAAAAAAATGTAAAATTAAGGCCTGGAAAAATAATAGGGACACTTAAATTTTTCAATATATTCTTATATTTTTAATTATTTTTCCATAAATATTACGAAATATATACACTAAATTAAAGGTATTCAAATAGTTTAACTAATAAAATAAAAATATTTCAATAGCTCTGCCAATTCTTAAAAAAAATGTAAAATAAAGGCCTGGAAAAATAATAGGGACACTTAAATTTTTCAATATATTCTTATATTTTTAATTATTTTTCCATAAATATTACAAAATATATACACTAAATTAAAGGTATTCAAATAGTTTAACTAATAAAATAAAAACATTTGACTAGCTCTGCCAAATTCTTAACAAAAAAGTAAAATAGAGGCCTGGAAAAATAATAGGGACACTCAAATTTTTCAATATATTCTTATATTTTTAATTATTTTTCCATAAATATTATAAGGTATATACATTAAATTAAAGGTATTCAAATAGTTTAAATAGTTTAAAATAAAAATATTTGACTAGCTCTGCCAAATTTAAAAAAAAATGTAAAATAAAAGCCTGGAAAAATAATAGGGACACTTAAATTTTTCAATATATTCTTATATTTTTAATTATTTTTCCATAAATATTACAAAGTATATACATTAAATTAAAGGTATTCAAATAGTTTAACTAATAAAATAAAAATATTTCAATAGCTCTGCCAAATTCTTAAAAAAAAGTAAACTAAAGGCCTGGAAAAATAATAGGGACACTTAAATTTTTCAATATATTCTTATATTTTTAATTATTTTTCCATAAGTATTACAAAATATATACACTAAATTAAAGGTATTCAAATAGTTTAACTAATAAAATAAAAATATTTCAATAGCTCTGCCAAATTCTTAAAAAAAAAATGTAAAATAAAGGCCTGGAAAAATAATAGGGACACTTAAATTTTTCAATATATTCTTATATTTTTAATTATTTTTCCATAAATATTACAAAGTATATACATTAAATTAAAGGTATTCAAATAGTTTAACTGATAAAATAAAAATATTTCAATAGCTCTGCCAATTCTTAAAAAAAATGTAAAATAAAGGCCTGGAAAAATAATAGGTACACTTAAATTTTTCAATATATTCTTATATTTTTAATTGTTTTTCCATAAATATTACAAAATATATACACTAAATTAAAGGTATTCAAATAGTTTAACTAATAAAATAAAAATATTTGACTAGCTCTGCCAAATTCTTAACAAAAAAGTAAAATAGAGGCCTGGAAAAATAATAGGGACACTCAAATTTTTCAATATATTCTTATATTTTTAATTATTTTTCCATAAATATTATAAGGTATATACATTAAATTAAAGGTATTCAAATAGTTTAACTAATAAAATAAAAATATTTCAATAGCTCTGCCAAATTCTTAAAAAAAAGTAAACTAAAGGCCTGGAAAAATAATAGGGACACTTAAATTTTTCAATATATTCTTATATTTTTAATTATTTTTCCATAAATATTACAAAATATATACACTAAATTAAAGGTATTCAAATAGTTTAACTAATAAAATAAAAATATTTGACTAGCTCTGCCAAATTCTTAACAAAAAAGTAAAATAGAGGCCTGGAAAAATAATAGGGACACTCAAATTTTTCAATATATTCTTATATTTTGAATTATTTTTCCATAAATATTATAAGGTATATACATTAAATTAAAGGTATTCAAATAGTTTAACTAACAAAATAAAAATATTTGACTAGCTCTGCCAAATTTAAAAAAAAAAATGTAAAATAAAGGCCTGGAAAAATAATAGGGACACTTAAATTTTTCAATATATTCTTATATTTTTAATTATTTTTCCATAAATATTATAAGTTATATACATTAAATTAAAGGTATTCAAATAGTTTAACTAATAAAATAAAAATATTTCAATAGCTTTGCCAAATTCTTAAAAAAAAGTAAACTAAAGGCCTGGAAAAATAATAGGGACACTTAAATTTTTCAATATATTCTTATATTTTTAATTATTTTTCCATAAATATTACAAAATATATACACTAAATTAAAGGTATTCAAATAGTTTAACTAATAAAATAAAAATATTTGACTAGCTCTGCCAAATTCTTAACAAAAAAGTAAAATAGAGGCCTGGAAAAATAATAGGGACACTCAAATTTTTCAATATATTCTTATATTTTGAATTATTTTTCCATAAATATAATATGTATAAGGTATATACATTAAATTAAAGGTATTCAAATAGTTTAACTAATAAAATAAAAATATTTGACTAGCTCTGCCAAATTTAAAAAAAAAATGTAAAATAAAGGCCTGGAAAAATAATAGGGACACTTAAATTTTTCAATATATTCTTATATTTTTAATTATTTTTCCATAAATATTACATACATAAGGTATATACATTAAATTAAAGGTATTCAAATAGTTTAACTAATAAAATAAAAATATTTGACTAGCTCTGCCAAATTTAAAAAAAAAAATGTAAAATAAAGGCCTGGAAAAATAATAGGGACACTTAAATTTTTCAATATATTCTTATATTTTTAATTATTTTTCCATAAATATTATAAGTTATATACATTAAATTAAAGGTATTCAAATAGTTTAACTAATAAAATAAAAATATTTGACTAGCTCTGCCAAATTTAAAAAAAAAATGTAAAATAAAGGCCTGGAAAAATAATAGGGACACTTAAATTTTTCAATATATTCTTATATTTTTAATTATTTTTCCATAAATATTACAAAATATATACACTAAATTAAAGGTATTCAAATAGTTTAACTAATAAAATAAAAATATTTGACTAGCTCTGTCAAATTCTTAAAAAAATGTAAAATAAAAGCCTGGAAAAATAATAGGGTCACTTAAATTTTTCAATATATTCTTATATTTTTAATTATTTTTCCATAAATATTACTAAATATATACACTACATTAAAGGTATTCAAATAGTTTAACTAATAAAATAAAAATATTTGACTAGCTCTGTCAAATTCTTAAAAAAATGTAAAGTAAAAGCCTGGAAAAATAATAGGGACACTTAAATTTTTCAATATATTCTTATATTTTTAATTATTTTTCCATAAATATTACAAAATATATACACTAAATTAAAGGTATTCAAATAGTTTAACTAATAAAATAAAAATATTTCAATAGCTCTGCCAAATTCTTAAAAAAAATGTAAAATAAAGGCCTGGAAAAATAATAGGGACACTTAAATTTTTCAATATATTCTTATATTTTTAATTATTTTTCCATAAATATTACAAAATATATACACTAAATTAAAAGAATTCAAATAGTTTAACTAATAAAATAAAAATATTTCAATAGCTCTGCCAAATTCTTAAAAAAATGTCAAATAAAAGATTGGAAAAATAATAGGGACACTTAAATTTTTCAATATATTCTTATATTTTTAATTATTTTTCCATAAATATTACAAAGTATATACATTAAATTAAAGGTATTCAAATAGTTTAACTGATAAAATAAAAATATTTCAATAGCTCTGCCAATTCTTAAAAAAAATGTAAAATAAAGGCCTGGAAAAATAATAGGGACACTTAAATTTTTCAATATATTCTTATATTTTTAATTGTTTTTCCATAAATATTACAAAATATATACACTAAATTAAAGGTATTCAAATAGTTTAACTAATAAAATAAAAATATTTGACTAGCTCTGCCAAATTCTTAACAAAAAAGTAAAATAGAGGCCTGTAAAAATAATAGGGACACTCAAATTTTTCAATATATTCTTATATTTTTAATTATTTTTCCATAAATATTATAAGGTATATACATTAAATTAAAGGTATTCAAATAGTTTAAATAGTTTAAAATAAAAATATTTGACTAGCTCTGCCAAATTTAAAAAAAATGTAAAATAAAGGCCTGGAAAAATAATAGGGACACTTAAATTTTTCAATATATTCTTATATTTTTAATTATTTTTCCATAAATATTACAAAATATATACACTAAATTAAAGGTATTCAAATAGTTTAACTAATAAAATAAAAATATTTCAATAGCTCTGCCAAATTCTTAAAAAAATGTAAAATAAAGGCCTGGAAAAATAATAGGGACACTTAAATTTTTCAATATATTCTTATATTTTTAATTATTTTTCCATAAATATTACAAAGTATAAACACTAAATTAAAGGTATTCAAATAGTTTAACTAATAAAATAAAAATATTTCAATAGCCCTGCCAAATTCTTAAAAAAAAAAAATGTAAAATAAAGGCCTGGAAAAATAAAAGGGACACTTAAATTTTTCCATATATTCTTATATTTTTAATTATTTTTCCATAAATATTACAAAATATATACACTAAATTAAAGGTATTCAAATATTTTAACTAATAAAATAAACTTATATTTCAATAGCTCTGCCAAATTCTTAAAAAAAAGTAAAATAAAGGCCTGGAAAAATAATAGGGACACTTAAATTTTTCAATATATTCTTATATTTTTAACTAGCTGTACCCTGCGCGGTTTGCTACGCCTCCAACTAAAACAAATTTGAATCATTTTATTGATTTTGTTCATTAAAAAAAAAATGACATAAACTTTAAAAATGTAGAGGTTTTCGATTATGAACATTTATTGAAGTGCTGTCGGAAATTGGTAATACCAACTTATAAGCCTATATAAACTTTGCTAAAGATCATAACATAATCAAATGCACAGTTTACGATTTAATTCATTTATAGTAATTCTCAGTGGTGCCACCTGTCGAAAATTGGTCATACCAACTTATAAGCCTTCGTCGACTCATGCGCAACAACTTTGCTAAAGATCATAACGTAATCAAATGCACAGTTTACGATTTAATTCATTTTAAGTCATTTTCAGTGGCTCCACCTGTCGGAAATTGGTCATACCAACTTAGAAACCTTCCCCGGCTCATGCGCAACAACTTTGCTAAAGGTCATAACATAATCAAATGCACAGTTTACGATTTAATTCATTTATAGTAATTATCAGTGGCGCCACCTGTCGTAAATTGGTCATACCAACTTATAAGCCATCGCCGGCTCATGCGCAACAACTTTGCTAAAGATCATAACATAATCAAATGCACAGTTTACGATTTAATTCATTTTTAGTAATTCTCAGTGGCGCCACCTATCGAAAATTGGTCATACCAACTTAGAAACCTTCGTCGGCTCATGCGCAACAACTTTGCTTCTTATATTTTTAATTATTGAAACTGTGGTATCACAATGGGCCCTGTATGAGGCCTAAGTGTGTCCGCTCATCGGGTGGACAGCCACTTCTACCTACCTACCTAATTATTTTTCCATAAATATTACAAAATATATACACTAAATTAAAGGTATTCAAATAGTTTAACTAATAAAATAAAAATATTTCAATAGCTCTGCCAAATTCTTAAAAAAAATGTAAAATAAAGGCCTGGACACTTAAATTTTTCAATATATTCTTATATTTTTAATTATTTTTCCATAAATATTACAAAATATATACACTAAATTAAATGTATTCAAATAGTTTAACTGATAAAATAAAAATATTTCAATAGCTCTGCCAAATTCTTAAAAAAAATGTAAAATAAAGGCCTGGAAAAATAATAGGGACACTTAAAATTTTCAATATATTGTAATATTTTTAATTAATTTTCCATAAATGTTACAAAATATATACACTATATTAAAGGTATTCAAATAGTTTAACTAATAAAATAAAAATATTTCAATAGCTCTGACAAAATTTTAAAAAAAATGTAAAATAAAGGCCTGAAAAAATAATAGGGACACTTAAATTTTTCAATATATTCTTATATTTTTAATTATTTTTCCATAATTATTACAAAATATATACACTAAATTAAAGGTATTCAAATAGTTTAACTAATAAAATAAAAATATTTGACTAGCTCTGCCAAATTCTTAACAAAAAAGTAAAATAGAGGCCTGGAAAAATAATAGGGACACTTAAATTTTTCAATATATTCTTATATTTTTAATTATTTTTCCATAAATATTACAAAATATATACACTAAATTAAAGGTATTCAAATAGTTTAACTAATGAAATAAAAATATTTCAATAGCTCTGCCAAATTCTTAAAAAAAATGTAAAATAAAGGCCTGGAAAAATAATAGGGACACTTAAATTTTTCAATATATTCTTATATTTTTAATTATTTTTCCATAAATATTACAAAGTATATACATTAGATTAAAGGTATTCAAATAGTTTAACTGATAAAATAAAAATATTTCAATAGCTCTTCCAAATTCTTAAAAAAATGTAAAATATATTCCTGGAAAAATAATAGGGACACTTAAATTTTTCAATATATTCTTATATTTTTAATTATTTTTCCATAAATATTACAAAATATATACACTAAATTAAAGGTATTCAAATAGTTTAACTAATAAAATAAAAATATTTCAATAGCTCTGCCAAATTCTTAAATCAAATTTTTCAATATATTCTTATATTTTTAATTATTTTTCCATAAATATTATAAGGTATATACATTAAATTAAAGGTATTCAAATAGTTTAAATAGTTTAAAATAAAAATATTTGACTAGCTCTGCCAAATTTAAAAAAAATGTAAAATAAAGGCCTGGAAAAATAATAGGGACACTTAAATTTTTCAATATATTCTTATATTTTTAATTATTTTTCCATAAATATTACAAAATATATACACTAAATTAAAGGTATTCAAATAGTTTAACTAATAAAATAAAAATATTTCAATAGCTCTGCCAAATTCTTAAAAAAATGTAAAATAAAGGCCTGGAAAAATAATAGGGACACTTAAATTTTTCAATATATTCTTATATTTTTAATTATTTTTCCATAAATATTACAAAGTATAAACACTAAATTAAAGGTATTCAAATAGTTTAACTAATAAAATAAAAATATTTCAATAGCCCTGCCAAATTCTTAAAAAAAAAAATGTAAAATAAAGGCCTGGAAAAATAAAAGGGACACTTAAATTTTTCCATATATTCTTATATTTTTAATTATTTTTCCATAAATATTACAAAATATATACACTAAATTAAAGGTATTCAAATATTTTAACTAATAAAATAAACTTATATTTCAATAGCTCTGCCAAATTCTTAAAAAAAAGTAAAATAAAGGCCTGGAAAAATAATAGGGACACTTAAATTTTTCAATATATTCTTATATTTTTAACTAGCTGTACCCTGCGCGGTTTGCTATGCCTCCAACTAAAACAAATTTGAATCATTTTATTGATTTTGTTCATTAAAAAAAAAATGACATAAACTTTAAAAATGTAGAGGTTTTCGATTATGAACATTTATTGAAGTGCTGTCGGAAATTGGTAATACCAACTTATAAGCCTATATAAACTTTGCTAAAGATCATAACATAATCAAATGCACAGTTTACGATTTAATTCATTTATAGTAATTCTCAGTGGTGCCACCTGTCGAAAATTGGTCATACCAACTTATAAGCCTTCGTCGACTCATGCGCAACAACTTTGCTAAAGATCATAACGTAATCAAATGCACAGTTTACGATTTAATTCATTTTAAGTCATTTTCAGTGGCTCCACCTGTCGGAAATTGGTCATACCAACTTAGAAACCTTCCCCGGCTCATGCGCAACAACTTTGCTAAAGGTCATAACATAATCAAATGCACAGTTTACGATTTAATTCATTTATAGTAATTATCAGTGGCGCCACCTGTCGTAAATTGGTCATACCAACTTATAAGCCATCGTCGGCTCATGCGCAACAACTTTGCTAAAGATCATAACATAATCAAATGCACAGTTTACGATTTAATTCATTTTTAGTAATTCTCAGTGGCGCCACCTATCGAAAATTGGTCATACCAACTTAGAAACCTTCGTCGGCTCATGCGCAACAACTTTGCTTCTTATATTTTTAATTATTGAAACTGTGGTATCACAATGGGCCCTGTATGAGGCCTAAGTGTGTCCGCTCATCGGGTGGACAGCCACTTCTACCTACCTACCTAATTATTTTTCCATAAATATTACAAAATATATACACTAAATTAAAGGTATTCAAATAGTTTAACTAATAAAATAAAAATATTTCAATAGCTCTGCCAAATTCTTAAAAAAAATGTAAAATAAAGGCCTGGACACTTAAATTTTTCAATATATTCTTATATTTTTAATTATTTTTCCATAAATATTACAAAATATATACACTAAATTAAATGTATTCAAATAGTTTAACTGATAAAATAAAAATATTTCAATAGCTCTGCCAAATTCTTAAAAAAAATGTAAAATAAAGGCCTGGAAAAATAATAGGGACACTTAAAATTTTCAATATATTGTAATATTTTTAATTAATTTTCCATAAATGTTACAAAATATATACACTATATTAAAGGTATTCAAATAGTTTAACTAATAAAATAAAAATATTTCAATAGCTCTGACAAAATTTTAAAAAAAATGTAAAATAAAGGCCTGGAAAAATAATAGGGACACTTAAATTTTTCAATATATTCTTATATTTTTAATTATTTTTCCATAATTATTACAAAATATATACACTAAATTAAAGGTATTCAAATAGTTTAACTAATAAAATAAAAATATTTGACTAGCTCTGCCAAATTCTTAACAAAAAAGTAAAATAGAGGCCTGGAAAAATAATAGGGACACTTAAATTTTTCAATATATTCTTATATTTTTAATTATTTTTCCATAAATATTACAAAATATATACACTAAATTAAAGGTATTCAAATAGTTTAACTAATAAAATAAAAATATTTCAATAGCTCTGCCAAATTCTTAAAAAAAAGTAAACTAAAGGCCTGGAAAAATAATAGGGACACTTAAATTTTTCAATATATTCTTATATTTTTAATTGTTTTTCCATAAATATTACAAAATATATATACTAAATTAAAGGTATTCAAATAGTTTAACTAATAAAATAAAAATATTTCAATAGCTCTGCCAAATTCTTAAAAAAAAATGTAAAATAAAGGCCTGGAAAAATAATAGGGACACTTAAATTTTTCAATATATTCTTATATTTTTAATTATTTTTCCATAAATATTACAAAGTATATACATTAGATTAAAGGTATTCAAATAGTTTAACTGATAAAATAAAAATATTTCAATAGCTCTTCCAAATTCTTAAAAAAATGTAAAATATATTCCTGGAAAAATAATAGGGACACTTAAATTTTTCAATATATTCTTATATTTTTAATTATTTTTCCATAAATATTACAAAATATATACACTAAATTAAAGGTATTCAAATAGTTTAACTAATAAAATAAAAATATTTCAATATCTCTGCCAAATTCTTAAAAAAAATGTAAAAAAAAGGCCTGGAAAAATAATAGGGACACTTAAATTTTTCAATATATTCTTATATTTTTAATTATTTTTCCATAAATATTACAAAATATATACACTAAATTAAAGGTATTCAAATAGTTTAACTAATAAAATGAAAATATTTCAATAGCTCTGCCAAATTCTTAAAAAAAAGTAAAAAAAAAGGCCTGGAAAAATAATAGGGACACTTAAATTTTTCAATATATTCTTATATTTTTAATTGTTTTTCCATAAATATTACAAAATATATACACTAAATTAAAGGTATTCAAATAGTTTAACTAATAAAATAAAAATATTTCAATAGCTCTGCCAAATTCTTAAAAAAAATGTAAAATAAAGACCTGGAAAAATAATAGGGACACTTAAATTTTTCGATATATTCTTATATTTTAAATTATTTTTCCATAAATATTACAAATTATATACATTAGATTAAAGGTATTCAAATAGTTTAACTGATAAAATAAAAATATTTCAATAGCTCTGCCAAATTCTTAAAAAAATGTAAAATATAGGCCTGGAAAAATAATAGGGACATTTAATTTTTTCAATATATTCTTATATTTTTAATTATTTTTCCATAAATATTACAAAATATATACACTAAATTAAAGGTATTCAAATAGTTTAACTAATAAAATAAAAATATTTCAATAGCTCTGCCAAATTCTTAAAAAAAAATTAAAAATAAAGGCCTGGAAAAATAATAGGGACACTTAAATTTTTCAATATATTCTTATATTTTAAATTATTTTTCCATAAATATTACAAATTATATACTCTAGATTAAAGGTATTCAAATAGTTTAACTGATAAAATAAAAATATTTCAATAGCTCTGCCAAATTCTTAAAAAAAAGTTAAATAAAGGCCTGGAAAAATAATAGGGACACTTAATTTTTTCAATATATTCTTATATTTTTAATTATTTTTCCATAAATATTATAAAGTATATACACTAAATTAAAGGTATCCAAATAGTTTAACTAATAAAATAAAAATATTTCAATAGCTCTGCCAAATTCTTAAAAAAAAGTAATATAAAGGCCTGGAAAAATAATAGGGACACTTAAATTTTTCAATATATTCTTATATTTTTAATTATTTTTCCATAAATATTGCAAAGTATATACACTAAATTAAAGGTATTCAAATAGTTTAACTGATAAAATAAAAATATTTCAATAGCTCTGCCAAATTCTTAAAAAAAAATGTAAAATAAAGGCCTGGAAAAATAATAGGGACACTTAAATTTTTCAATATATTGTAATATTTTTAATTAATTTTCCATAAATGTTACAAAATATATACACTATATTAAAGGTATTCAAATAGTTTAACTAATAAAATAAAAATATTTCAATAGCTCTGACAAAATTTTAAAAAAAATGTAAAATAAAGGCCTGGAAAAATAATAGGGACACTTAAATTTTTCAATATATTCTTATATTTTTAATTATTTTTCCATAAATATTACAAAATATATACACTAAATTAAAAGTATTCAAATAGTTTAACTAATAAAATAAAAATATTTCAATAGCTCTGCCAAATTCTTAAAAAAAAATGTAAAATAAAGGCCTGGAAAAATAATAGGGACACTTAAATTTTTCAATATATTCTTATATTTTTAATTATTTTTCCATAAATATTACAAAATATATACACTAAATTAAAGGTATTCAAATAGTTTAACTAATAAAATAAAAATATTTCAATAGCTCTGCCAAATTCTTAAAAAAAAAAGTAAAAAAAAAGGCCTGGAAAAATAATAGGGACACTTAAATTTTTCAATATATTCTTATATTTTTAATTACTTTTCCATAAATATTACTAAATATATACACTAAATTAAAGGTATTCAAATAGTTTAACTAATAAAATAAAAATATTTGACTAGCTCTGCCAAATTCTTAACAAAAAAGTAAAATAGAGGCCTGGAAAAATAATAGGGACACTTAAATTTTTCAATATATTCTTATATTTTTAATTATTTTTCCATAAATATTACAAAATATATACACTAAATTAAAGGTATTCAAATAGTTTAACTAATAAAATAAAAATATTTCAATAGCTCTGCCAAATTCTTAAAAAAAATGTAAAAAAAAGGCCTGGAAAAATAATAGGGACACTTAAATTTTTCAATATATTCTTATATTTTTAATTATTTTTCCATAAATATTACAAAATATATACACTAAATTAAAGGTATTCAAATAGTTTAACTAATAAAATGAAAATATTTCAATAGCTCTGCCAAATTCTTAAAAAAAAGTAAAAAAAAAGGCCTGGAAAAATAATAGGGACACTTAAATTTTTCAATATATTCTTATATTTTTAATTGTTTTTCCATAAATATTACAAAATATATACACTAAATTAAAGGTATTCAAATAGTTTAACTAATAAAATAAAAATATTTCAATAGCTCTGCCAAATTCTTAAAAAAAATGTAAAATAAAGACCTGGAAAAATAATAGGGACACTTAAATTTTTCGATATATTCTTATATTTTAAATTATTTTTCCATAAATATTACAAATTATATACATTAGATTAAAGGTATTCAAATAGTTTAACTGATAAAATAAAAATATTTCAATAGCTCTGCCAAATTCTTAAAAAAATGTAAAATATAGGCCTGGAAAAATAATAGGGACATTTAATTTTTTCAATATATTCTTATATTTTTAATTGTTTTTCCATAAATATTACAAAATATATACACTAAATTAAAGGTATTCAAATAGTTTAACTAATAAAATAAAAATATTTCAATAGCTCTGCCAAATTCTTAAAAAAAAATTAAAAATAAAGGCCTGGAAAAATAATAGGGACACTTAAATTTTTCAATATATTCTTATATTTTAAATTATTTTTCCATAAATATTACAAATTATATACTCTAGATTAAAGGTATTCAAATAGTTTAACTGATAAAATAAAAATATTTCAATAGCTCTGCCAAATTCTTAAAAAAAAGTTAAATAAAGGCCTGGAAAAATAATAGGGACACTTAATTTTTTCAATATATTCTTATATTTTTAATTATTTTTCCATAAATATTATAAAGTATATACACTAAATTAAAGGTATCCAAATAGTTTAACTAATAAAATAAAAATATTTCAATAGCTCTGCCAAATTCTTAAAAAAAAGTAATATAAAGGCCTGGAAAAATAATAGGGACACTTAAATTTTTCAATATATTCTTATATTTTTAATTATTTTTCCATAAATATTGCAAAGTATATACACTAAATTAAAGGTATTCAAATAGTTTAACTGATAAAATAAAAATATTTCAATAGCTCTGCCAAATTCT
The DNA here is from genome assembly GCA_927399465.1 of Sarcophaga caerulescens. Taxonomy (NCBI): domain Eukaryota; kingdom Metazoa; phylum Arthropoda; class Insecta; order Diptera; family Sarcophagidae; genus Sarcophaga; species Sarcophaga caerulescens. The sequence continues at coordinate 60,245,510 of OV656872.1, read as the reverse complement.
TAAAAAAAAATGTAAAATAAAGGCCTGGAAAAATAATAGGGACACTTAAATTTTTCAATATATTGTAATATTTTTAATTAATTTTCCATAAATGTTACAAAATATATACACTATATTAAAGGTATTCAAATAGTTTAACTAATAAAATAAAAATATTTCAATAGCTCTGACAAAATTTTAAAAAAAATGTAAAATAAAGGCCTGGAAAAATAATAGGGACACTTAAATTTTTCAATATATTCTTATATTTTTAATTATTTTTCCATAAATATTACAAAATATATACACTAAATTAAAAGTATTCAAATAGTTTAACTAATAAAATAAAAATATTTCAATAGCTCTGCCAAATTCTTAAAAAAAAATGTAAAATAAAGGCCTGGAAAAATAATAGGGACACTTAAATTTTTCAATATATTCTTATATTTTTAATTATTTTTCCATAAATATTACAAAATATATACACTAAATTAAAGGTATTCAAATAGTTTAACTAATAAAATAAAAATATTTCAATAGCTCTGCCAAATTCTTAAAAAAAAAAGTAAAAAAAAAGGCCTGGAAAAATAATAGGGACACTTAAATTTTTCAATATATTCTTATATTTTTAATTACTTTTCCATAAATATTACTAAATATATACACTAAATTAAAGGTATTCAAATAGTTTAACTAATAAAATAAAAATATTTGACTAGCTCTGCCAAATTCTTAACAAAAAAGTAAAATAGAGGCCTGGAAAAATAATAGGGACACTTAAATTTTTCAATATATTCTTATATTTTTAATTATTTTTCCATAAATATTACAAAATATATACACTAAATTAAAGGTATTCAAATAGTTTAACTGATAAAATAAAAATATTTCAATAGCTCTGCCAAATTCTTAAAAAAATGTAAAATATAGGCCTGGAAAAATAAATTTAAATTTTTCAATATATTCTTATATTTTTAATTATTTTTCCATAAATATTACAAAATATATACACTAAATTAAAGGTATTCAAATAGTTTAACTGATAAAATAAAAATATTTCAATAGCTCTGCCAAATTCTTAAAAAAATGTAAAATAAAGGCCTGGAATAATAATAGGGACACTTAAATTTTTCAATATATTCTTATATTTTTAATTATTTTTCCATAAATATTACAAAGTATATACATTAAATTAAAGGTATTCAAATAGTTTAACTGATAAAATAAAAATACTTCAATAGCTCTGCCAAATTCTTAAAAAAAATGTAAAATAAAGGCCTGGAAAAATAATAGGGACACTTAAATTTTTCAATATATTCTTATATTTTTAATTGTTTTTCCATAAATATTACAAAATATATACACTAAATTAAAGGTATTCAAATAGTTTAACTAATAAAATAAAAATATTTGACTAACTCTGCCAAATTCTTAAAAAAAATGTAAAATAAAGGCCTGGAAAAATAATAGGGACACTTAAATTTTTCAATATATTCTTATATTTTTAGTTATTTTTCCATAAATATTGCAAAGTATATACACTAAATTAAAGGTATTCAAATAGTTTAACTAATAAAATAAAAATATTTCAATAGCTCTGTCAAATTCTCAAAAAAAAAATGTAAAATAAAGGGCTGGAATAATAATAGGGACACTTAAATTTTTCAATATATTCTTATATTTTTAATTATTTTTCCATAAATATTACAAAATATATACATTAAATTAAAGGTATCCAAATAGTTTAACTAATAAAATAAAAATATTTGACTAACTCTGCCAAATTCTTAAAAAAAAAATAAAATAAAGGCCTGGAAAAATAATAGGGACACTTAAATTTTTCAATATATTCTTATATTTTTAGTTATTTTTCCATAAATATTGCAAAGTATATACACTAAATTAAAGGTATTCAAATAGTTTAACTAATAAAATAAAAAGATTTCAATAGCTCTGCCAAATTCTTAAAAAAATGTAAAATAAAAGCCTGGAAAAATAATAGGGACACTTAAATTTTTCAATTTATTCTTATATTTTTAATTATTTTTCCATAAATATTACAAAGTATATACATTAAATTAAAGGTATTCAAATAGTTTAACTGATAAAATAAAAATATTTCAATAGCTCTGCCAAATTCTTAAAAAAAATGTAAAGCAAAAGCCTGGAAAAATAATAGGGACACTTAAATTTTTCAATATATTCTTATATTTTTAATTATTTTTCCATAAATATTACAAAGTATATACACTATATTAAAGGTATTCAAATAGTTTAACTAATAAAATAAAAATATTACAATAGCTCTGACAAAATTTAAAAAAAAATGTAAAATAAGGACCTGGAAAAATAATAGGGACACTTAAATTTTTCAATATATTGTAATATTTTTAATTATTTTTCCATAAATATTACAAAATATATACACTAAATTAAAGGTATTCAAATAGTCTAATTAATAAAATAAAAATATTTGACTAGCTCTGCCAAATTCTTAACAAAAAAGTAAAATATAGGCCTGGAAAAATAATAGGGACACTTAAATTTTTCAATATATTCTTATATTTTTAATTATTTTTCCATAAATATTACAAAATATATACACTAAATTAAAGGTATTCAAATAGTTTAACTAATAAAATAAAAATATTTCAATAGCTCTGCCAAATTCTTAAAAAAAGTAAACTAAAGGCCTGGAAAAATAATAGGGACACTTAAATTTTTCAATATATTCTTATATTTTTAATTGTTTTTCCATAAATATTACAAAATATATACACTAAATTAAAGGTATTCAAATAGTTTAACTAATAAAATAAAAATATTTCAATAGCTCTGCCAAATTCTTAAAAAAAATGTAAAATAAAGGCCTGGACACTTAAATTTTTCAATATATTCTTATATTTTTAATTATTTTTCCATAAATATTACAAAATATATACACTAAATTAAATGTATTCAAATAGTTTAACTGATAAAATAAAAATATTTCAATAGCTCTGCCAAATTCTTAAAAAAAATGTAAAATAAAGGCCTGGAAAAATAATAGGGACACTTAAAATTTTCAATATATTCTTATATTTTTAATTATTTTTCCATAAATATTACAAAATATATATACACTAAATTAAAGGTATTCAAATAGTTTAACTAATAAAATAAAAATATTTCAATAGCTCTGCCAAATTCTTAAAAAAAAGTAATATAAAGGCCTGGAAAAATAATAGGGACACTTAACTTTTTCAATATATTCTTATATTTTTAATTATTTTTCCATAAATATTACAAAGTATATACACTATATTAAAGGTATTCAAATAGTTTAACTAATAAAATAAAAATATTACAATAGCTCTGACAAAATTTTAAAAAAAATGTAAAATAAGGACCTGGAAAAATAATAGGGACACTTAAATTTTTCAATATATTGTAATATTTTTAATTATTTTTCCATAAATATTACAAAATATATACACTAAATTAAAGGTATTCAAATAGTTTAACTAATAAAATAAAAATATTTCAATAGCTCTGCCAAATTCTTAAAAAATGTAAAATATATTCCTGGAAAAATAATAGGGACACTTAAATTTTTCAATATATTCTTATATTTTTAATTATTTTTCCATAAATATTACAAAATATATACACTAAATTAAAGGTATTCAAATAGTTTAACTAATAAAATAAAAATATTTCAATAGCTCTGCCAAATTCTTAAAAAAAATGTAAAATAAAGGCCTGGACACTTAAATTTTTCAATATATTCTTATATTTTTAATTATTCTTCCATAAATATTACAAAGTATATACATTAAATAAAAGGTATTCAAATAGTTTAACTGATAAAATAAAAATATTTCAATACCTCTGCCAAATTCATAAAAAAAATGTAAAGTAAAAGCCTGGAAAAATAATAGGGACACTTAAATTTTTCAATATATTCTTATATTTTTAATTATTTTTCCATAAATATTACAAAATATATACACTAAATTAAATGTATTCAAATAGTTTAACTGATAAAATAAAAATATTTCAATAGCTCTGCCAAATTTAAAAAAAAAATGTAAAATAAAGGCCTGGAAAAATAATAGGGACACTTAAAATTTTCAATATATTGTAATATTTTTAATTAATTTTCCATAAATGTTACAAAATATATACACTATATTAAAGGTATTCAAATAGTTTAACTAATAAAATAAAAATATTTCAATAGCTCTGACAAAATTTTAAAAAAAATGTAAAATAAAGGCCTGGAAAAATAATAGGGACACTTAAATTTTTCAATATATTCTTATATTTTTAATTATTTTTCCATAATTATTACAAAATATATACACTAAATTAAAGGTATTCAAATAGTTTAACTAATAAAATAAAAATATTTGACTAGCTCTGCCAAATTCTTAACAAAAAAGTAAAATAGAGGCCTGGAAAAATAATAGGGACACTTAAATTTTTCAATATATTCTTATATTTTTAATTATTTTTCCATAAATATTACAAAATATATACACTAAATTAAAGGTATTCAAATAGTTTAACTAATAAAATAAAAATATTTCAATAGCTCTGCCAAATTCTTAAAAAAAAGTAAACTAAAGGCCTGGAAAAATAATAGGGACACTTAAATTTTTCAATATATTCTTATATTTTTAATTGTTTTTCCATAAATATTACAAAATATATACACTAAATTAAAGGTATTCAAATAGTTTAACTAATAAAATAAAAATATTTCAATAGCTCTGCCAAATTCTTAAAAAAAAAATGTAAAATAAAGGCCTGGAAAAATAATAGGGACACTTAAATTTTTCAATATATTCTTATATTTTTAATTATTTTTCCATAAATATTACAAAGTATATACATTAGATTAAAGGTATTCAAATAGTTTAACTGATAAAATAAAAATATTTCAATAGCTCTTCCAAATTCTTAAAAAAATGTAAAATATATTCCTGGAAAAATAATAGGGACACTTAAATTTTTCAATATATTCTTATATTTTTAATTATTTTTCCATAAATATTACAAAATATATACACTAAATTAAAGGTATTCAAATAGTTTAACTAATAAAATAAAAATATTTCAATAGCTCTGCCAAATTCTTAAAAAAAAGGAAAATAAAGGCCTGGAAAAATAATAGGGACACTTAAATTTTTCAATATATTCTTATATTTTTAATTATTTTTCCATAAATATTATAAAGTATATACACTAAATTAAAGGTATTCAAATAGTTTAACTAATAAAATAAAAATATTTCAATAGCTCTGCCAAATTCTTAAAAAAAATGTAAAATAAAGGCCTGGAAAAATAATAGGGACACTTAAATTTTTCAATATATTCTTATATTTTTAATTATTTTTCCATAAATATTACAAAATATATACACTAAATTAAAGGTATTCAAATAGTTTAACTAATAAAATAAAAATATTTCAATAGCTCTGCCAAATTCTTAAAAAAATGTAAAATAAAGGCCTGGAAAAATAATAGGGACACTTAAATTTTTCAATATATTCTTATATTTTTAATTATTTTTCCATAATTATTACAAAATATATACACTAAATTAAAGGTATTCAAATAGTTTAACTAATAAAATAAAAATATTAGACTAGCTCTGCCAAATTCTTAAAAAAAGTAAAAAAAAGGCCTGGAAAAATAATAGGGACACTCAAATTTTTCAATATATTCTTATATTTTTAATTATTTTTCCATAAATATTACAAAATATATACACTAAATTAAAGGTATTCAAATAGTTTAACTAATAAAATAAAAATATTTCAATAGCTCTGCCAAATTCTTAAAAAAAAGTAAAAAAAAAGGCCTGGAAAAATAATAGGGACACTCAAATTTTTCAATATATTCTTATATTTTTAATTACTTTTCCATAAATATTACTAAATATATACACTAAATTAAAGGTATTCAAATAGTTTAACTAATAAAATAAAAATATTGGACTAGCTCTGCCAAATTCTTAACAAAAAAGTAAAATAGAGGCCTGGAAAAATAATAGGGACACTTAAATTTTTCAATATATTCTTATATTTTTAATTATTTTTCCATAAATATTACAAAATATATACACTAAATTAAAGGTATTCAAATAGTTTAACTAATAAAATAAAAATATTTCAATAGCTCTGCCAAATTCTTAAAAAAAAGTAAACTAAAGGCCTGGAAAAATAATAGGGACACTTAAATTTTTCAATATATTCTTATATTTTTAATTGTTTTTCCATAAATATTACAAAATATATACACTAAATTAAAGGTATTCAAATAGTTTAACTAATAAAATAAAAATATTTCAATAGCTCTGCCAAATTCTTAAAAAAAATTTAAAATAAAGACCTGGAAAAATAATAGGGACACTTAAATTTTTCGATATATTCTTATATTTTAAATTATTTTTCCATAAATATTACAAATTATATACATTAGATTAAAGGTATTCAAATAGTTTAACTGATAAAATAAAAATATTTCAATAGCTCTGCCAAATTCTTAAAAAAATGTAAAATATAGGCCTGGAAAAATAATAGGGACATTTAATTTTTTCAATATATTCTTATATTTTTAATTGTTTTTCCATAAATATTACAAAATATATACACTAAATTAAAGGTATTCAAATAGTTTAACTAATAAAATAAAAATATTTCAATAGCTCTGCCAAATTCTTAAAAAAAAATGTAAAATAAAGGCCTGGAAAAATAATAGGGACACTTAAATTTTTCAATATATTCTTATATTTTAAATTATTTTTCCATAAATATTACAAATTATATACGTTAGATTAAAGGTATTCAAATAGTTTAACTGATAAAATAAAAATATTTCAATAGCTCTGCCAAATTCTTAAAAAAAAGTAAAATAAAGGCCTGGAAAAATAATAGGGACACTTAATTTTTTCAATATATTCTTATATTTTTAATTATTTTTCCATAAATATTATAAAGTATATACACTAAATTAAAGGTATTCAAATAGTTTAACTAATAAAATAAAAATATTTCAATAGCTCTGCCAAATTCTTAAAAAAAAGTAATATAAAGGCCTGGAAAAATAATAGGGACACTTAAATTTTTCAATATATTCTTATATTTTTAATTATTTTTCCATAAATATTGCAAAGTATATACACTAAATTAAAGGTATTCAAATAGTTTAACTGATAAAATAAAAATATTTCAATAGCTCTGCCAAATTCTTAAAAAAAAATGTAAAATAAAGGCCTGGAAAAATAATAGGGACACTTAAATTTTTCAATATATTGTAATATTTTTAATTAATTTTCCATAAATGTTACAAAATATATACACTATATTAAAGGTATTCAAATAGTTTAACTAATAAAATAAAAATATTTCAATAGCTCTGACAAAATTTTAAAAAAAATGTAAAATAAAGGCCTGGAAAAATAATAGGGACACTTAAATTTTTCAATATATTCTTATATTTTTAATTATTTTTCCATAAATATTACAAAATATATACACTAAATTAAAGGTATTCAAATAGTTTAACTAATAAAATAAAAATATTTCAATAGCTCTGCCAAATTCTTAAAAAAAAATGTAAAATAAAGGCCTGGAAAAATAATAGGGACACTTAAATTTTTCAATATATTCTTATATTTTTAATTATTTTTCCATAAATATTACAAAATATATACACTAAATTAAAGGTATTCAAATAGTTTAACTAATAAAATAAAAATATTTCAATAGCTCTGCCAAATTCTTAAAAAAAAAGTAAAAAAAAAGGCCTGGAAAAATAATAGGGACACTTAAATTTTTCAATATATTCTTATATTTTTAATTACTTTTCCATAAATATTACTAAATATATACACTAAATTAAAGGTATTCAAATAGTTTAACTAATAAAATAAAAATAATTGACTAGCTCTGCCAAATTCTTAACAAAAAAGTAAAATAGAGGCCTGGAAAAATAATAGGGACACTTAAATTTTTCAATATATTCTTATATTTTTAATTATTTTTCCATAAATATTACAAAATATATACACTAAATTAAAGGTATTCAAATAGTTTAACTGATAAAATAAAAATATTTCAATAGCTCTGCCAAATTCTTAAAAAAATGTAAAATATAGGCCTGGAAAAATAAATTTAAATTTTTCAATATATTCTTATATTTTTAATTACTTTTCCATAAATATTACTAAATATATACACTAAATTAAAGGTATTCAAATAGTTTAACTAATAAAATAAAAATAATTGACTAGCTCTGCCAAATTCTTAACAAAAAAGTAAAATAGAGGCCTGGAAAAATAATAGGGACACTTAAATTTTTCAATATATTCTTATATTTTTAGTTATTTTTCCATAAATATTGCAAAGTATATACACTAAATTAAAGGTATTCAAATAGTTTAACTAATAAAATAAAAAGATTTCAATAGCTCTGCCAAATTCTTAAAAAAAAATGTAAAATAAAGGCCTGGAAAAATAATAGGGACACTTAAATTTTTCAATATATTGTAATATTTTTAATTAATTTTCCATAAATGTTACAAAATATATACACTATATTAAAGGTATTCAAATAGTTTAACTAATAAAATAAAAATATTTCAATAGCTCTGACAAAATTTTAAAAAAAATGTAAAATAAAGGCCTGGAAAAATAATAGGGACACTTAAATTTTTCAATATATTCTTATATTTTTAATTATTTTTCCATAAATATTACAAAATATATACACTAAATTAAAGGTATTCAAATAGTTTAACTAATAAAATAAAAATATTTCAATAGCTCTGCCAAATTCTTAAAAAAAAATGTAAAATAAAGGCCTGGAAAAATAATAGGGACACTTAAATTTTTCAATATATTCTTATATTTTTAATTATTTTTCCATAAATATTACAAAATATATACACTAAATTAAAGGTATTCAAATAGTTTAACTAATAAAATAAAAATATTTCAATAGCTCTGCCAAATTCTTAAAAAAAAAGTAAAAAAAAAGGCCTGGAAAAATAATAGGGACACTTAAATTTTTCAATATATTCTTATATTTTTAATTACTTTTCCATAAATATTACTAAATATATACACTAAATTAAAGGTATTCAAATAGTTTAACTAATAAAATAAAAATATTTGACTAGCTCTGCCAAATTCTTAACAAAAAAGTAAAATAGAGGCCTGGAAAAATAATAGGGACACTTAAATTTTTCAATATATTCTTATATTTTTAATTATTTTTCCATAAATATTACAAAATATATACACTAAATTAAAGGTATTCAAATAGTTTAACTGATAAAATAAAAATATTTCAATAGCTCTGCCAAATTCTTAAAAAAATGTAAAATATAGGCCTGGAAAAATAAATTTAAATTTTTCAATATATTCTTATATTTTTAATTACTTTTCCATAAATATTACTAAATATATACACTAAATTAAAGGTATTCAAATAGTTTAACTAATAAAATAAAAATAATTGACTAGCTCTGCCAAATTCTTAACAAAAAAGTAAAATAGAGGCCTGGAAAAATAATAGGGACACTTAAATTTTTCAATATATTCTTATATTTTTAGTTATTTTTCCATAAATATTGCAAAGTATATACACTAAATTAAAGGTATTCAAATAGTTTAACTAATAAAATAAAAAGATTTCAATAGCTCTGCCAAATTCTTAAAAAAAAATGTAAAATAAAGGCCTGGAAAAATAATAGGGACACTTATATTTTTTAATATATTCTTATATTTTTAATTATTTTTCCATAAATATTACAAAATATATACACTAAATTAAAGGTATTCAAATAGTCTAACTAATAAAATAAAAATATTTCACTAGCTCTGCCAAATTCTTAAAAAAAATGTAGAATTAATGCCTGGAAAAATAATAGGGACACTTAAATTTTTCAATATATTCTTATATTTATAATTATTTTTCCATAAATATTACAAAATATATACACTAAATTAAAGGTATTCAAATAGTTTAACTAATAAAAAAAAATATTTCACTAGCTCTGCCAAATTCTTAAAAAAATGTAAAATAAAGGCCTGGAAAAATAATAGGGACACTTAAATTTTTCAATATATTCTTATATTTTTAATTATTTTTCCATAAATATTACAAAATATATACACTAAATTAAAGGTATTCAAATAGTCTAACTAATAAAATAAAAATATTTGACTAGCTCTGCCAAATTCTTAAAAAAAATGTAAAATAAAGGCCTGGAAAAATAATAGGGACACTTATATGTTTCAATATATTCTTATATTTTTAATTATTTTTCCATAAATATTACAAAATATATACACTAAATTAAAGGTATTCAAATAGTCTAACTAATAAAATAAAAATATTTGACTAGCTCTGCCAAATTCTTAAAAAAATTTAAAATAAAGGCCTGGAAAAATAATAGGGACACTTATATTTTTCAATATATTCTTATATTTTTAATTATTTTTCCATAAATATTACAAAATTAATACACTAAATTAAAGGTATTCAAATAGTTTAACTAATAAAAAAAAAAATATTTCACTAGCTCTGCCAAATTCTTAAAAAAAATGTGAAATAAAGGCCTGGAAAAATAATAGGGACACTTAAATTTTTCAATATATTCTTATATTTTTAATTATTTTTCCATAAATATTACAATATATATACACTAAATTAAAGGTATTCAAATAGTCTAACTAATAAAATAAAAATATTTCACTAGCTCTGCCAAATTCTTAAAAAAAATGTAAAATAAAGGCCTGGAAAAATAATAGGGACACTTATATTTTTCAATATATTCTTATATTTTTAATTATTTTTCCATAAATATTACAAAATATATACACTAAATTAAAGGTATTCAAATAGTCTAACTAATAAAATAAAAATATTTGACTAGCTCTGCCAAATTCTTAAAAAAAATGTAAAATAAAGGCCTGGAAAAATAATAGGGACACTTATATTTTTCAATATATTCTTATATTTTTAATTATTTTTCCATAAATATTACAAAATATATACACTAAATTAAAGGTATTCAAATAGTCTAACTAATAAAATAAAAATATTTGACTAGCTCTGCCAAATTCTTAAAAAAAAATGTAGAATTAATGCCTGGAAAAATAATAGGGACACTTAAATTTTTCAATATATTCTTATATTTTTAATTATTTTTCCATAAATATTACAAAGTATATACATTAAATTAAAGGTATTCAAATAGTCTAACTAATAAAATAAAAATATTTTACTAGCTCTGCCAAATTCTTAAAAAAAATTTAAAATAAAGGCCTGGAAAAATAATAGGGACACTTAAATTTTTCAATATATTCTTATATTTTTAATTATTTTTCCATAAATATTACAAAATATATACACTAAATTAAAGGTATTCAAATAGTTTAACTAATAAAAAAAAATATTTCACTAGCTCTGCCAAATTCTTAAAAAAAATGTGAAATAAAGGCCTGGAAAAATAATAGGGACACTTAAATTTTTCAATATATTCTTATATTTTTAATTATTTTTCCATAAATATTACAAAATATATACACTAAATTAAAGGTATTCAAATAGTCTAACTAATAAAATAAAAATATTTGACTAGCTCTGCCGAATTCTTAAAAAAAATGTAAAATAAAAGCCTGGAAAAATAATAGGGACACTTATATTTTTCAATATATTCTTATATTTTTAATAATTTTTCTATAAATATTACAAAATATATACACTAAATTAAAGGTATTCAAATAGTCTAACTAATAAAATAAAAATATTTGACTAGCTCTGCCAAATTCTTAAAAAAAATGTGAAATAAAGGCCTGGAAAAATAATAGGGACACTTAAATTTTTCAATATATTCTTATATTTTTAATTATTTTTCCATAAATATTACAAAATATATACACTAAATTAAAGGTATTCAAATAGTCTAACTAATAAAATAAAAATATTTGACTAGCTCTGCCGAATTCTTAAAAAAAATGTAAAATAAAGGCCTGGAAAAATAATAGGGACACTTATATTTTTCAGTATATTCTTATATTTTTAATTATTTTTCCATAAATATTACAAAATATATACACTAAATTAAAGGTATTCAAATAGTTTAACTAATAAAATAAAAATATTTCACTAGCTCTGCCAAATTCTTAAAAAAAATGTAAAATAAAGGCCTGGAAAAATAATAGGGACACTTATATTTTTCAATATATTCTTATATTTATAATTATTTTTCCATTAATATTACAAAATATATACACTAAATTAAAGGTATTCAAATAGTTTAACTAATAAAAAAAAATATTTCACTAGCTCTGCCAAATTCTTAAAAAAATATAAAATAAAGGCCTGGAAAAATAATAGGGACACTTATATTTTTCAATATATTCTTATATTTTTAATTATTTTTCCATAATTATTACAAAATATATACACTAAATTAAAGGTATTCAAATAGTTTAACTAATAAAATAAAAATATTAGACTAGCTCTGCCAAATTCTTAAAAAAAAGTAAAAAAAAGGCCTGGAAATATAATAGGGACACTCAAATTTTTCAATATATTCTTATATTTTTAATTATTTTTCCATAAATATTACAAAATATATACACTAAATTAAAGGTATTCAAATAGTTTAACTAATAAAATAAAAATATTTCAATAGCTCTGCCAAATTCTTAAAAAAAAGTAAAAAAAAGGCCTGGAAAAATAATAGGGACACTCAAATTTTTCAATATATTCTTATATTTTTAATTACTTTTCCATAAATATTACTAAATATATACACTAAATTAAAGGTATTCAAATAGTTTAACTAATAAAATAAAAATATTGGACTAGCTCTGCCAAATTCTTAACAAAAAAGTAAAATAGAGGCCTGGAAAAATAATAGGGACACTTAAATTTTTCAATATATTCTTATATTTTTAATTATTTTTCCATAAATATTACAAAATATATACACTAAATTAAAGGTATTCAAATAGTTTAACTAATAAAATAAAAATATTTCAATAGCTCTGCCAAAATCTTAAAAAAAAGTAAACTAAAGTCCTGGAAAAATAATAGGGACACTTAAATTTTTCAATATATTCTTATATTTTTAATTGTTTTTCCATAAATATTACAAAATATATACACTAAATTAAAGGTATTCAAATAGTTTAACTAATAAAATAAAAATATTTCAATAGCTCTGCCAAATTCTTAAAAAAAATTTAAAATAAAGACCTGGAAAAATAATAGGGACACTTAAATTTTTCGATATATTCTTATATTTTAAATTATTTTTCCATAAATATTACAAATTATATACATTAGATTAAAGGTATTCAAATAGTTTAACTGATAAAATAAAAATATTTCAATAGCTCTGCCAAATTCTTAAAAAAATGTAAAATATAGGCCTGGAAAAATAATAGGGACATTTAATTTTTTCAATATATTCTTATATTTTTAATTGTTTTTCCATAAATATTACAAAATATATACACTAAATTAAAGGTATTCAAATAGTTTAACTAATAAAATAAAAATATTTCAATAGCTCTGCCAAATTCTTAAAAAAAAATGTAAAATAAAGGCCTGGAAAAATAATAGGGACACTTAAATTTTTCAATATATTCTTATATTTTAAATTATTTTTCCATAAATATTACAAATTATATACATTAGATTAAAGGTATTCAAATAGTTTAACTGATAAAATAAAAATATTTCAATAGCTCTGCCAAATTCTTAAAAAAAAGTAAAATAAAGGCCTGGAAAAATAATAGGGACACTTAATTTTTTCAATATATTCTTATATTTATAATTATTTTTCCATAAATATTATAAAGTATATACACTAAATTAAAGGTATTCAAATAGTTTAACTAATAAAATAAAAATATTTCAATAGCTCTGCCAAATTCTTAAAAAAAAGTAATATAAAGGCCTGGAAAAATAATAGGGACACTTAAATTTTTCAATATATTCTTATATTTTTAATTATTTTTCCATAAATATTGCAAAGTATATACACTAAATTAAAGGTATTCAAATAGTTTAACTGATAAAATAAAAATGTTTCAATAGCTCTGCCAAATTCTTAAAAAAAAATGTAAAATAAAGGCCTGGAAAAATAATAGGGGCACTTAAATTTTTCAATATATTGTAATATTTTTAATTAATTTTCCATAAATGTTACAAAATATATACACTATATTAAAGGTATTCAAATAGTTTAACTAATAAAATAAAAATATTTCAATAGCTCTGACAAAATTTTAAAAAAAATGTAAAATAAAGGCCTGGAAAAATAATAGGGACACTTAAATTTTTCAATATATTCTTATATTTTTAATTATTTTTCCATAAATATTACAAAATATATACACTAAATTAAAGGTATTCAAATAGTTTAATAAAATAAAAATATTTCAATAGCTCTGCCAAATTCTTAAAAAAAAATGTAAAATTAAGGCCTGGAAAAATAATAGGGACACTTAAATTTTTCAATATATTCTTATATTTTTAATTATTTTTCCATAAATATTACAAAATATATACACTAAATTAAAGGTATTCAAATAGTTTAACTAATAAAATAAAAATATTTCAATAGCTCTGCCAAATTCTTAAAAAAAAAGTAAAAAAAAGGCCTGGAAAAATAATAGGGACACTTAAATTTTTCAATATATTCTTATATTTTTAATTACTTTTCCATAAATATTACTAAATATATACACTAAATTAAAGGTATTCAAATAGTTTAACTAATAAAATAAAAATATTTGACTAGCTCTGCCAAATTCTTAACAAAAAAGTAAAATAGAGGCCTGGAAAAATAATAGGGACACTTAAATTTTTCAATATATTCTTATATTTTTAATTATTTTTCCATAAATATTACAAAATATATACACTAAATTAAAGGTATTCAAATAGTTTAACTGATAAAATAAAAATATTTCAATAGCTCTGCCAAATTCTTAAAAAAATGTAAAATATAGGCCTGGAAAAATAAATTTAAATTTTTCAATATATTCTTATATTTTTAATTGTTTTTCCATAAATATTACAAAATATATACACTAAATTAAAGGTATTCAAATAGTTTAACTAATAAAATAAAAATATTTGACTAACGCTGCCAAATTCTTAAAAAAAATGTAAAATAAAGGCCTGGAAAAATAATAGGGACACTTAAATTTTTCAATATATTCTTATATTTTTAGTTATTTTTCCATAAATATTGCAAAGTATATACACTAAATTAAAGGTATTCAAATAGTTTAACTAATAAAATAAAAAGATTTCAATAGCTCTGCCAAATTCTTAAAAAAAATGTAAAATAAAGGCCTGGAAAAATAATAGGGACACTTATATTTTTTAATATATTCTTATATTTTTAATTATTTTTCCATAAATATTACAAAATATATACACTAAATTAAAGGTATTCAAATAGTCTAACTAATAAAATAAAAATATTTCACTAGCTCTGCCAAATTCTTAAAAAAAATGTAGAATTAATGCCTGGAAAAATAATAGGGACACTTAAATTTTTCAATATATTCTTATATTTATAATTATTCTTCCATAAATATTACAAAATATATACACTAAATTAAAGGTATTCAAATAGTTTAACTAATAAAAAAAAATATTTCACTAGCTCTGCCAAATTCTTAAAAAAATGTAAAATAAAGGCCTGGAAAAATAATAGGGACACTTAAATTTTTCAATATATTCTTATATTTTTAATTATTTTTCCATAAATATTACAAAATATATACACTAAATTAAAGGTATTCAAATAGTCTAACTAATAAAATAAAAATATTTCACTAGCTCTGCCAAATTCTTAAAAAAAATGTAGAATTAATGCCTGGAAAAATAATAGGGACACTTAAATTTTTCAATATATTCTTATATTTATAATTATTTTTCCATAAATATTACAAAATATATACACTAAATTAAAGGTATTCAAATAGTTTAACTAATAAAAAAAAATATTTCACTAGCTCTGCCAAATTCTTAAAAAAAATGTGAAATAAAGGCCTGGAAAAATAATAGGGACACTTAAATTTTTCAATATATTCTTATATTTTTAATTATTTTTCCATAAATATTACAAAATATATACACTAAATTAAAGGTATTCAAATAGTTTAACTAATAAAAAAAAATATTTCACTAGCTCTGCCAAATTCTTAAAAAAATGTAAAATAAAGGCCTGGAAAAATAATAGGGACACTAAAATTTTTCAATATATTCTTATATTTTTAATTATTTTTCCATAAATATTACAAAATATATACACTAAATTAAAGGTATTCAAATAGTTTAACTAATAAAAAAAAATATTTCACTAGCTCTGCCAAATTCTTAAAAAAAATGTGAAATAAAGGCCTGGAAAAATAATAGGGACACTTAAATTTTTCAATATATTCTTATATTTTTAATTATTTTTCCATAAATATTACAAAATATATACACTAAATTAAAGGTATTCAAATAGTCTAACTAATAAAATAAAAATATTTGACTAGCTCTGCCGAATTCTTAAAAAAAATGTAAAATAAAAGCCTGGAAAAATAATAGGGACACTTATATTTTTCAATATATTCTTATATTTTTAATAATGTTTCTATAAATATTACAAAATATATACACTAAATTAAAGGTATTCAAATAGTCTAACTAATAAAATAAAAATATTTGACTAGCTCTGCCAAATTCTTAAAAAAAATGTGAAATAAAGGCCTGGAAAAATAATAGGGACACTTAAATTTTTCAATATATTCTTATATTTTTAATTATTTTTCCATAAATATTACAAAATATATACACTAAATTAAAGGTATTCAAATAGTCTAACTAATAAAATAAAAATATTTGACTAGCTCTGCCGAATTCTTAAAAAAAATGTAAAATAAAGGCCTGGAAAAATAATAGGGACACTTATATTTTTCAGTATATTCTTATATTTTTAATTATTTTTCCATAAATATTACAAAATATATACACTAAATTAAAGGTATTCAAATAGTTTAACTAATAAAATAAAAATATTTCACTAGCTCTGCCAAATTCTTAAAAAAAATGTAAAATAAAGGCCTGGAAAAATAATAGGGACACTTATATTTTTCAATATATTCTTATATTTATAATTATTTTTCCATTAATATTACAAAATATATACACTAAATTAAAGGTATTCAAATAGTTTAACTAATAAAAAAAAATATTTCACTAGCTCTGCCAAATTCTTAAAAAAATATAAAATAAAGGCCTGGAAAAATAATAGGGACACTTATATTTTTCAATATATTCTTATATTTTTAATTATTTTTCCATAATTATTACAAAATATATACACTAAATTAAAGGTATTCAAATAGTTTAACTAATAAAATAAAAATATTAGACTAGCTCTGCCAAATTCTTAAAAAAAAGTAAAAAAAAGGCCTGGAAAAATAATAGGGACACTCAAATTTTTCAATATATTCTTATATTTTTAATTATTTTTCCATAAATATTACAAAATATATACACTAAATTAAAGGTATTCAAATAGTTTAACTAATAAAATAAAAATATTTCAATAGCTCTGCCAAATTCTTAAAAAAAAGTAAAAAAAAGGCCTGGAAAAATAATAGGGACACTCAAATTTTTCAATATATTCTTATATTTTTAATTACTTTTCCATAAATATTACTAAATATATACACTAAATTAAAGGTATTCAAATAGTTTAACTAATAAAATAAAAATATTGGACTAGCTCTGCCAAATTCTTAACAAAAAAGTAAAATAGAGGCCTGGAAAAATAATAGGGACACTTAAATTTTTCAATATATTCTTATATTTTTAATTATTTTTCCATAAATATTACAAAATATATACACTAAATTAAAGGTATTCAAATAGTTTAACTAATAAAATAAAAATATTTCAATAGCTCTGCCAAATTCTTAAAAAAAAGTAAACTAAAGGCCTGGAAAAATAATAGGGACACTTAAATTTTTCAATATATTCTTATATTTTTAATTGTTTTTCCATAAATATTACAAAATATATACACTAAATTAAAGGTATTCAAATAGTTTAACTATTAAAATAAAAATATTTCAATAGCTCTGCCAAATTCTTAAAAAAAATTTAAAATAAAGACCTGGAAAAATAATAGGGACACTTAAATTTTTCGATATATTCTTATATTTTAAATTATTTTTCCATAAATATTACAAATTATATACATTAGATTAAAGGTATTCAAATAGTTTAACTGATAAAATAAAAATATTTCAATAGCTCTGCCAAATTCTTAAAAAAATGTAAAATATAGGCCTGGAAAAATAATAGGGACATTTAATTTTTTCAATATATTCTTATATTTTTAATTGTTTTTCCATAAATATTACAAAATATATACACTAAATTAAAGGTATTCAAATAGTTTAACTAATAAAATAAAAATATTTCAATAGCTCTGCCAAATTCTTAAAAAAAAATGTAAAATAAAGGCCTGGAAAAATAATAGGGACACTTAAATTTTTCAATATATTCTTATATTTTAAATTATTTTTCCATAAATATTACAAATTATATACATTAGATTAAAGGTATTCAAATAGTTTAACTGATAAAATAAAAATATTTCAATAGCTCTGCCAAATTCTTAAAAAAAAGTAAAATAAAGGCCTGGAAAAATAATAGGGACACTTAATTTTTTCAATATATTCTTATATTTTTAATTATTTTTCCATAAATATTATAAAGTATATACACTAAATTAAAGGTATTCAAATAGTTTAACTAATAAAATAAAAATATTTCAATAGCTCTGCCAAATTCTTAAAAAAAAGTAATATAAAGGCCTGGAAAAATAATAGGGACACTTAAATTTTTCAATATATTCTTATATTTTTAATTATTTTTCCATAAATATTGCAAAGTATATACACTAAATTAAAGGTATTCAAATAGTTTAACTGATAAAATAAAAATATTTCAATAGCTCTGCCAAATTCTTAAAAAAAAATGTAAAATAAAGGCCTGGAAAAATAATAGGGACACTTAAATTTTTCAATATATTGTAATATTTTTAATTAATTTTCCATAAATGTTACAAAATATATACACTAAATTAAAGGTATTCAAATAGTTTAACTAATAAAATAAAAATATTTCAATAGCTCTGACAAAATTTTAAAAAAAATGTAAAATAAAGGCCTGGAAAAATAATAGGGACACTTAAATTTTTCAATATATTCTTATATTTTTAATTATTTTTCCATAAATATTACAAAATATATACACTAAATTAAAGGTATTCAAATAGTTTAACTAATAAAATATAAAAATATTTCAATAGCTCTGCCAAATTCTTAAAAAAAAATGTAAAATAAAGGCCTGGAAAAATAATAGGGACACTTAAATTTTTCAATATATTCTTATATTTTTAATTATTTTTCCATAAATATTACAAAATATATACACTAAATTAAAGGTATTCAAATAGTTTAACTAATAAAATAAAAATATTTCAATAGCTCTGCCAAATTCTTAAAAAAAAAAGTAAAAAAAAGGCCTGGAAAAATAATAGGGACACTTAAATTTTTCAATATATTCTTATATTTTTAATTACTTTTCCATAAATATTACTAAATATATACACTAAATTAAAGGTATT